>LBNU01024605.1:83253-130009 GCA_014162995.1 Artemisia annua | reverse complement strand
AACATGTGCTAAGGAGGCATCTGCCCTGGCCTATGCAAAGACCCTCAGATCATGAACCCATTTAATCACTTGCGATGTGAACGCAATTAGGGATTATAGGCCATATAGAATGGAACCTCCCACTCCTTTTGCTAGATAGGGCAAATTGTGTGTACTATATTCGATTTGTCGAGTAAAATGGGCAAGTGCTCGACCTTGAGGGCCACTTATTTATGGAAATTCCGCAGTTATATTGATATAGATTGTGGTTAACGTTTTGGCGTGTCATGAGCTTAGCTCATCACAATGTTATATGCACCAGGATGCCTCATACATTGGTTGTTATCTTGATTACCCGAATTGCTATGATTGCCATTCTTTTATGATTAAACCTTGTGCTCAACCTTTATATATATATTATTTAAACCATTGATACACTCAACCTTTGTGTTGACTTTTTAAGCAATGTATTTCAGTATAAGTTGCTTGGCAATGAATGATAATTTGGGCGTGGTTTGAGGAGTGGACTAAGGCTGGAGGGGCGTTTCTGTCACGCAGCTTAAACTACTTTACATACCCCTATTTTGCATGTCATTCGTAAAACTTTTGTGTCTTTATACATTTCCGCTGCTATTACTTTAGTTTATTTTTCCGCTTGCAACTCTAATTTACTTTCCGCCTGCAACTTTGACTTAAAGAGTACTTGTATCTAAACGGTTTGTAAATCGAATGATAGTTTTGGTCAATTTCAAACGTCCTGAGTTGTGGTCGTTTACTATAAAGTGCCTGGTTTCTATTTTCGTTAATACCCCCAGCACCGATACTGCAATTATGAGTTTGGGTGTTACATTCTCCATTCTCCCCCTTTTTGTCGAAGCAAAAAGACTTGCAAAGCTCCCCCTTGATATATACTCCCCCTCATTTGGAGCATGCCAAGGAAGCGAGCAATGGTTATTGCTACAAAACAAAGTTAGATAACACATATACAATATCTAACAAATAGCAATTGAGACAAATATCCAACCATAGAATAAATAGGCTAAGATGCCAAACAAAATAGTCCAACCAAAAGAAAGTATAAAGATAAAATAAGGATACAATAAGCCCATGCATTCATTCATAATAGAACATCATACATAAAGTATTATTACAATAACTAAATTAGTAGACAATTACAAGAAACATGTGACATTCTTAAGTGAAATTGAGGTCCTAAGATTTGCTTCTTGACTTCTCAAAAAGGGTTTCTAAGGTTTTTATTAGATGGGGACTAAACATTAAAGTTTAGTTGCTTGGGCTATCGGTTGGAGGAGATAGTGGTATGATGGGTCCTTGAGGTGGTGTCAAGAGATATTCAAGGTAGGAGAACATGAATTTCATTTCATCTTTGAGGTTATGGATAAGGTTTCGGTTGTGATGACAACATGCACAACTAAGGCTATGTGGTTCAAGTGGGTAGAAAATGGGATGACCCATTATTGGTTGTGGTGATGGAAGTGTGGAGGATGATGGTGAGGAGTAAACAAGCTCAAGGGGAGTTGTGAATGGTAGAGTTAATGATTGAAGTGGGCTAGATGGTAGTGAGAGTGGTGTTATCCTAAATGTGGATGATGAAGTTGATGTTGCCCTAGTGGAGCTGTTGGATGCTTTGATGTTGAGCCTTGGTTTCTTGGCTTTGTGTGATGTGGTGGCTATGGTGGAAGACATTGTGAAGTCTTTGGTTGATTTGTGATAGTGAGCAAAGAGGTTACATGACATGAACTTAAATAGCCACATTCAAGCATGTATTGGTGGTAGGGATGTGTGTTTAGGGAAATGGGATATAGCAATCAGCTCAAGAGTGCAGAATTCTAAGGGAAAAGAGATAAAAAAGCAAAAGGGAATAGTAAACTTCATATTCCCATGGTACGGTACAACTAAATACCCTACGGTACCACTAAAGTTAGTGGTGCCGTGCCCTATGGTGACGAATTTTCCAATTCTGCAGGTTTTAGGCTACCTAATTGGGTAATTCTAGGGGAACTATTTGCAGCAAATCCCATTACCTCAATTCACTCAAGAATGATCACATGGTTTTCATAACCATGCACATAACTAGCAACTAACACAAACATGTGATAATCTAAATTTAGGCCACTATTAAGCATGCATGTGATCATCTAGGAATTGTGACCAAGAAGAGATCATCTAGAAGAATGCATGCAAGCAAGACACAATGGTGGGTTTATTATACTAATAGTTAGTCAAGATAAGTACTAGATAAATAACCAAGTTTAGGTGGTAAAACGATAAGACACACCCAAAGCTTATCTAATGCTAAATATATGTTGTGCATATAATGTTAATAATGTATTAGTTAGCTTGCTAATAAAGTTTAGATAATGTTTTCATCTCCTTGATCTCCCCAACCTCTTAATTGCCCTTCCAAAGCTTTTGAGCGTCTTTCTAATCGCATTGAATCCACCGATGGTTTGCTCGTGCATTGACACTTGTCTATTATACATCACCGTTTGTCTTTTCATGACATTTTCTAAGTTTGTACTTCTGTAGTCGAGATCGGATGTCGTTCTAAAGTCGGACGTATCGAGATTTCGAAAGGAAGTGTCGGGTGAGGGAGTACGGGCGCGAGAAGTTCTTTCTTCATTGATTTCATCATCATCTACATCCGTGGGACGAGATGATGATCCATGATGGAAGGATGAGGAAGAAAATGTGGTGTCAAAAGTGGATTTACGACCACGTGGTAACCCTTTGTCACTACGTTGCTTTGTGCGACGTTGTGGTCCACCAAGAGGTTTCATGATTGGATCAACGAGGGAAAAATAGATAGTTTCAAGGTGTGGAAATGTGACCATGACCTAACGATGGTAACGAGTGAGTAACATGCCATATGGCATGACTTTGTCGGACCGACTATGGATATCAGCCATTCTCTTTGCCATAAGTACGCTAGGTTGTAGGGAACCTCGTTACTTAGACAAAAGAGCATGTGGGCTAGACATGCCGGAACATGATCCCGGTTGCCCGCAAGACTGACAACATTTTCATGAATAAGAAGTTCCCAACTTCTCAGATCGGAAAGAATTTCCCTAAGATAATCCGATTAGGATCAAGATTTACAATTGTCCCATCTCGCTTTTGATACATAGGGACATCATGACGGATTGACACGTGTTGTTTAATGGATTGAATGTCGGGAAGTTCAGTCAGATACGGACCTTCACTTTCTACACTATAGTAAAGAGACTCCAAGGAATGGTCTTCCGTGTAGGCACATTGACCATAGGATGGAACACCAAGAATGTTACCTAGATCGGTAATGGACAAGGTTATGTTTTGACCTTTAATAATGTATTAGTTAGCTTGATAATAAAGTTGTGCCAGACAAAAACGCTCCTCTTTTTGTCTTTAGTAGTGAAATTTTATTTAGGGGAGTTTGGAGCTGGTTTAGGTGAAAAACTAGCTGTTGGGAATTTTGAAATTAATTTCCCAAGTTAAAACATTTCTTTATAATTCATAAATAATTTGTAAAGTGTATTTATGAAAAGAAAGTTTTGCCAAGCTAAAAATGTAAGGTTTAAAAACACAAATTCACTTCTTTGATCATTGGTCAAGTTGTAAATTTGTTTGTTCATACCGAGAGTGATTGACTAAGAAGTCGGATATATTGACTAAAAATTTGTTTACGTTAGTTTTGACATAAGATGTTTTCACATTTTGTTATCATCAAAACATAGAGATATCGAAAGATGAGAATAACGTTTTTAGACATCATTTGCTTTAACACTAAAGTCTCCTAAGGTATCGGGAAGTATGGTTTAGGGGAATAATCTAGTACATCCGGAGAGGAAAGATCATCCTCCGGATGTAGACTAGATAAGATGGGGGTAGAGTAGCGGGAAGTAGACATAACTATATAATAGTAAAAATACTGTAAATCATTTATCAGTTAAGCAGGTAATTACTATACTAACCTTAGCATGTATGATTACGGAGGATGGCAGGGGCACTGAGGACTTTCTAGGGTTTAGGAAAAGTAGTTGTAGTTTAGGTTTTGACCTTGTTCTCTACAACTGATGCTCTGATACCAATCTGTAAAACCCCCATTTTCACGTTTCGCAGCGGATTTAGGGTTGGGGTATTATTTCATGGAATCACTGTTACAGTAATAGAAAACGACTAGAAAAGAGACGTTTTTATAAATAAGTTATCATTCATATCAGAGTTTTATTAAGATGAGGTCCCGTGAATCTAAGTGTTAATAGTGTGTGAATGATAACAAGATTGAAAGTCCTCCGAGTTTAGTGCCTCCTTCTGCCATGTCTCCATAATTATGATATACCTAGGATACATGCTTAAAAAGTCAACACTAGGTTTTGAGTGAGAATCATAGGTTTAAGTGTTAGTGAATACAAGTTCCCTGGGCTACGTTGTTACACCCATCTGGGAAAATGTTGTGAGTGTGTGTATGATAATTGTGATGCATGCACAATTATCAAGAGTGGGGTTTGTTGCACTAAGCTCATGAACTACACGTTAACAATCCGGGTCATATGGGCTGCAGACCCAACATGAGGGGATGGGAAGGATAACTTGCCAAAGTTAATCCTTCAGTGGGTTCAAATATAGTACTTATTGGTACCACCCAGAGAGGTGTTAATACCAACGGGAGTTGTCAAACTCCAATAGATCTGTCAACTATATTCGCGTTCGCGTGGGTAAAATATCCCAAACGATTAGATTCATGAATTTTAGTTATGTAGTGGTGGCAGTTAGTTTACTCGTGCAACAACCAAAGAAAAAGACTTGTATTCGGTTTTAGGTAAAGCAAGTAGCACGTATCCCCCTCACAGGGTTTGTAAAGCATTTAGAAAGCGTTTTAAAAAGTGTGAGGCTATGAAAACTCACCTGGGCTTAGGGAATTCTAACTAGTGCAAAGAGTGACTCGGAAACTAGACTACCTTACTCACGTATCCTGATGTTGTTGTAGTTGTGGATGTATGTCAACCTTTAGTTGTTTAGTTTATGTTTCTTAAGTAATTATTTATCTTAGGGTTCTTAGAGATTTAGATATAACACAACACCGTTTAGGCCATCATAATTCAGAAGTATAAGACTCCTCACATGAAGCTCCCTACTATTGTATTATGTTATCACCATAATACCGTTCGGGCCATCATAATTCAGAAGTTAATACTCCTCACATGAAGCTCCTTACTATTAAGTTATGTTGTTATTAGGGTTTAGTTATAATATAACACCGTTCGGGCCATCATAATTCAGAAGTATATGCAATAATCGTTTGAGGAGTCAGGGCACTTTAAATCGTAAACCCAACAAACTCGTCAGAACGAAATATCTGCATAGTACTCCTCACATGAAGCTCCCTAGTATTGTGTTATGCTTCTAACTTTAATATTTTTACTTTATATCCTTATAGTTTAACATATTTACAAAATCTACCCTAGACTTTATAATACTTATATTACTTAGGTTTATAACTATCTAGACTTGACACTACTAGTCCCTATACTTATATATTTTAGGAAAACGACTAAAATGACCCTTGGACTTATAAGTTTTCTATATTTACCATTTATATCCTTAACTTTATAACTTTTGCAAAACTAGTCCTTTTAAGTTTTATAACTTTTTAACTTTTTATACTAGGGTTTTATAACTTTGCAAAAAGGGTCCTTATACTTATAACTTCTAAGAAATGTCAAAAATAGTCCCTAGACTAAATATTTTTAGAAAATTACCATATATACCACTATACATGGAAAACTTTGCAAAACTAGTCCAAATTCCATGCAAACAATATTTTTATGAAACAAAAAGGTTTCCTAGCTTATGTTTAACTAATATTAGCTTATCTAAGTTACCTAAACTAGCTTAGGGCTTATAGAGAGGACTTATAGCATATATTTAGGGTTTATTCTATACTTAGGGTTTTAAAAAGTAAACTAGCAAATGATTATGACCAAGGCTTAGGCAAGAGTTCTAATGAGATCTAAGGCATCCTAATACTATCCTAAGACTAAACTAAAGTTAATAGAACAAGAAATGAAGGCTTACTTGACTAGGGAAGGGTTAACGAGGGATTTAGGGTTTTCTAGGGCAAAATAGGACTCGACAAGCATGCAAGACCTATACTACTCGACTTCTAAGGTTCCTAAGGGTCCTAAGCTACTACTAACTACAGAATATTGAAGGTGAAGAAGTGGGAAGGTGTGGTTTGAAGTGGTGAAGGGTACATGGGTATTTATAGCCCTCGTAATGCTTGGGAGGGAAAGGGTGAGGAGGGAAAGGGTGAGTAATGAAAGCTATAAGATGACTCTTAAAAGCTATGGTGGTAGTATAGGGTGGTGTGGAGGTGTTTAGGCTATATGGCGGTTTAGGGGTGACAAGGAGGTGACGAGGCCTCCTTGTGGAGGTTTTATGGCCACGAAATGATATAAGGGTGACAAGGTGGTGATGGGGAAGCTTGTAAGCTGCTATAGGGGTTTAGGGAGTCGGTTTAGGGTTTAATTGGTGGAAAGGGGGTCGAATGGTGAAGGTGATGACAAGTAGGTGATGCGCCTATGTAGAACCGTAAAGGGGGGTGAATACGGTTTCTTCAGCTTTTAGAATGTTTAAAAACTTTAAGCCAAGAAGAACACCAAGTGGTTATCTAAGAAGTTAACCACGAACACAATCACAACCAAGAGTATATAAAGCGAGTAATGACACCACGATATATACTGGTTCGGGATGGGGGGTTTATACCATCCGTACGTCCAGTTGCGAATCCACGACACGATACTATTCCACTAGTATAATCCTTTCGGTGGACTACAAACCATTACAATTCACTCAACCGATATTCACCAATATCGATGCTCACAAAGAAGGAGTTACTCCCCAACGGTATTCCGCCCTCGGAAACCATACAAAAGAACCTCGTGACTCGACTTACACTTTGGTCACCAAGACCACAACCAAAACTTCCACCCGGAAGTATCAAACCCCAACTAGATCCCCAATGATCTAGGCTTGGTCACCAAGACACAAGACTTCCCTTACAAANAAAAGCTATGGTGGTAGTATAGGGTGGTGTGGAGGTGTTTAGGCTATATGGCGGTTTAGGGGTGACAAGGAGGTGACGAGGCCTCCTTGTGGAGGTTTTATGGCCACGAAATGATATAAGGGTGACAAGGTGGTGATGGGGAAGCTTGTAAGCTGCTATAGGGGTTTAGGGAGTCGGTTTAGGGTTTAATTGGTGGAAAGGGGGTCGAATGGTGAAGGTGATGACAAGTAGGTGATGCGCCTATGTAGAACCGTAAAGGGGGGTGAATACGGTTTCTTCAGCTTTTAGAATGTTTAAAAACTTTAAGCCAAGAAGAACACCAAGTGGTTATCTAAGAAGTTAACCACGAACACAATCACAACCAAGAGTATATAAAGCGAGTAATGACACCACGATATATACTGGTTCGGGATGGGGGGTTTATACCATCCGTACGTCCAGTTGCGAATCCACGACACGATACTATTCCACTAGTATAATCCTTTCGGTGGACTACAAACCATTACAATTCACTCAACCGATATTCACCAATATCGATGCTCACAAAGAAGGAGTTACTCCCCAACGGTATTCCGCCCTCGGAAACCATACAAAAGAACCTCGTGACTCGACTTACACTTTGGTCACCAAGACCACAACCAAAACTTCCACCCGGAAGTATCAAACCCCAACTAGATCCCCAATGATCTAGGCTTGGTCACCAAGACACAAGACTTCCCTTACAAAGAATTGAATGATAGAATGAATGTTTGTTCAACCAAGTCCTAACCTAACCTAGAGACTCGATTGTAATAGAAAGGGTATAAGAAGAAGACCCTCGACACAATCACAAGAGTGGATTAGGTTCTTGTGATTCTTCCCTTGCAAGGAGATGTGTTCTTTCAAAGATGTGAGTGTGTTTAACTAAGAACACAAGAGAGAATTAAAGAGATTAGAGAGAAAGAATGTAGGGAGAAAGAATAATGGCAAGGGGTGAGGAATACAAGAGGCAAGGCATGGTATTTATAGGCAAAACCCAACTTTGGGAAAAATTTACCGAGCCCGGCGCGTCACCCACGCGTCAACGCGTGGGTAGCGCGCCAGAGGCCTATAACATTTTTCCTAAAACTTTAGGTGTTGACCTTTTAAATACCTTGCCTTGCTAAAACCCCAATTGTAATTCACACTAAACCGTAACATTAATCAATCTAAGGTTTACCAACTCAAATAGCCAATTTGGAAAATGTTTTGTGAAGTGTTTATAAGAAAACCAAATACCAAGGGTAGAAGAGTAAAAAGGGTAATTTGGTAGGGTAGAATGGGTATTCCTCACATGGCATAATAGAAGAGAATATGCCATGGAATATTCCTCACTAGGGAAGAGTGAGTAAGGTTGGGTTAAGAGGTTACCATGGTTAGGTTAGAAGTGAACCATGGTTAGGTTGAGAAAGCATATTTCAAAGGATAATCCTTTGCTTGGGGGGAAAGGGTAAATGGAGGGTTGAGATGAGTTTGTTTAAAATGGATAGCTAGGATCAAAGGGAGCCTATGTTTGGATTTCAAATTTATTCCCATGTGATGAAATAGAGGGTTGAGATGTGTTGTAAGGGAATGGATGGTTGAGATGTAGAGTGTGTAAGGGATGTGATTTTGTAAGGGAATATGTAAGAGATATGGATTGGATTGGATTGGATATGCGAAGATATGATGAGTTGGCTAGTGTGTGTAGAAAGGAGTTGGTTGTGAGTGTGGTGTGTGTATTTTGAAATCAAGTGTGTGTACAAAAGGTGTATAAGTGTGTGTATAGGATTGTATGGAAAGTTGGTAGATTGGGAGAATATTGTGTAGGAGTATGTGAATATTGTGTGTGAGAGTATAGGGGACAAAAAGTACACTTTTGTGTAAGAGGTGTAAGGGAATATTTAGAGAATGTTGGGAAAGGATATTTGGGAAGGATTGTGGGAGATTTGGTGGTATTTGTCTTTAGCAAAAATGAAATTAAGAGAAGATTAGAAAGGATTAATAAATAATCTAATTGTCATTTAAGAAGAAAATGTTTAGACAATTAAGATTATAAGTTGAGAAAATCATAGGTTACTTATAAGTTCAAGTAACACAACGTCGAGAATCCATAGTTTCATATCTCGTGACTTTCCACGACTCGACGTGCTCAACTAACACCTTGGTTCAAACAAGTTAAGTGCTTTTCCTTGATGTAAAGCATAACCCATGCGGGTAAGGATGCGTTTACGCAAAGAGACCTTGAACTCAGTTTGACCAATAAGGGAGTAAACCCGTTACGTGATTAAAGAAGATGTAAGCACGGGATATGAGCATATGGATGCTTTCACGTGATGTTACGTGAAATATATAAGCTCCCTAAGTTTAGAAAAGCCTTGGCTAGAAGCGATAGTTAGAAAACATGAGTTGGCGTTTTCCCGTAAATGGGTGCTTTAAAAGTTGGATTTCTCTAATCCCAAAACTCGTTTCGAGTGTTCTCAATTAAGCACATACATATTCATACTGATGCGCGGGATTGCGACCACGCACTAGGGTTTTACTTCTCAAGGGATCTTGAGAAGCTTGCAATCCCCACCAGGCAGTGTACCTGACCGATGTAGTATAGTGTAGTGGCAAGTACCGGGGGATTGATCGTTCTCTAGGGGAATAGTGTCGTTAGGATTGAAAAACTACTCTAATAGGTCTAAGGGTGAGGGAAGATTCTTTTTGTATTTTTATATTTTTTATGAAAGCAAGTAAAAATCTCGGGTTTGAAGGAGTGGGCGGAATTATTTGCTAGTCAACTAACCCAAATAACTACAATTGCAAATAAAATAAAAAATAACAAGAAAATAAATAATTGTGAAAACTATATGGAGAGAAGTGTGTTTACTTAGAATTCCTTACTCCCTAACTATCTTTTACCGATTGATTAGTATGTATTAATTGCGTGGATGACGGATTGTATTTCTTAATAACGGTCGCGGGGGTGTGTATGGACTTCCCCAACTCTATAAGCTCCTACTTCAGTCCTATGTCGAGCCGGCTAAGAAGCTCCTAACATTGGATCACTAGAATTCGCTCGTGCATTAAATACAATCAAATAACCTTAGTATACATTGGTTCATGTTTCTTAAGACGTTCAAGCATGTTACCAATTGGAAGTCTGCCAGTTTTCTTAAGCCTAACATCGACAAACATTCATCCAATACAATCAATAACACACCATTCAATCAATAATCAATAGTTAGGTTTCATTAGATCTAAGCAAACACAAAGAAAACCTAGCCTAGCATGTTAAACAAAAGACAAGAACAAGATAGAATCAAACAACACATAGACTTATTAAATGATTAATTGATTACTTATCTTCAATGTAACATGGAAGATCTCAAGGTAAAAAACCTTGAAAAAGCTGCTAAAATTCGTCTAGGGTTTCTCCCTAAAAAGTTCCACACCAATGACTAAAAATTATGAGAATATATACAGGAAAACAGATCTGACGGCGTCACGTTATAGTCTTGACACCGTCACCTCGCCGTGCTTTGGGTTTCTTGATGGCCTTCTTGACGCCGTCTCCCTTTAATCCATTCTGGCTTATCAAGACTTGACGGCGTCACATCCAAGCTTGACGCCGTCAAGGGTACTATTCCAGACTTTAGCACTTTGTCGAATTCTTCACTTTTATGATCCAAAAACGTCCAAAATGCTTCCTTTTCCAGAATTTCTCTCCAAAGTACCTAAAATGACAAAAGGAACGATTCAGGGCAATAATTGATCAAATAAATACGATTTAGGGCTTAAATGACCCTCGAAAAGCGGTACACTTTTCGCCTTATCAAATACCCTTACACTTGAGATTTGCTTGTCCTCAAGCAAATGCGCTTTTATTCTAATCAAAATACAAAGGGGGTCATTTAACACTAATATAAAAGTAATTACAACAAATAGTCATTCCCCTTCAATCATAATAAGCAAGGAGATTACACACTAACACCTCACAAGTAGTGTTTAGATACTCACATCTCTCAGGTGTCATAGAATTATATCTCATAAATGAAAATGAACAATATCTCTCACTACCTGTCATAGCAAATAGATTACCATAGGCTTGGGAAAGGATCAAAAACCTTCTCCACTAGGCGTAAGCACATAAGATAAACTATCAAAGAGGGCTTTACAAAAAGGGTTATAATGAGGTGTAGGGACATGATAAACACGATTTTATTGGATAAGGGATATTTTACTGGTGGCGAGTTAAAGATCTTGATTAATTACATGTACAATATGGCGTTGCTAAGCCAAGACTAGACTCGACTTAAGCTAATCAAAAACTAATAAAAATATAAAATCAACAAAGAAAGAAACGGGATGGTAGTCCGTATGTTTCTTTTCTACTTTTCTTTTTCTTTTTTTTTTTGCATACACTCTTGCCCTACCATCCAAAATAATACATCATAGGGGCCTCGGTTCTCCCCTTACACTTGAACTTTTACATACTTTACAAATAACTATTCTAATGACTCGAATTAAGATAATCGAAACACTTGGAGTACTTTTAAAATATTTAGCACATATGGGGGTAATAATGTTGTTCTTCCCCATTACTCCATTACACTAGTACTTTACCCATGAGTCCCAATCGTCCGAAAACAATATGTACAAGGATATGACTCGACTTAGCAACCATGTAATCAATTAGATAATTAACTAAAGGTTTAAACAAATGTTGTCACAACAATGCACTAAAGGTGAGTGCATACAAGGTAGGCTAAGGCAATTTGGGTGTACATTTAAGTGGGGTGTAACAAATTCTTCCTTTAAGTAAGATGCTTAAAGTTAGAAACAAAAAGGATAGGCTCTGGAGGGTGTACTAGGGGTATCGTGTACCAAAGATGGGTACAACGCAAAGGTGTGGGAGAATTGCTTGACCAATGAAGTCAATGTAATTATAACAAAAACACAAGTGTAAAACAATGGGTTAATCCTAATGCCTCTTATCATGTAGTAAATCTAACTACACGAATGTAGTCTCACTTGTGGATTCGGGATGGTCCTATCGCAAGTTCTAGAATCTAAGTGCTACCGGTACACACATCATAGCATAAATGCTTTTCCTACCAATTCTAGGGGCGAACCTCACATATTTGGGGTGGAAAATTGTTTTAGTGGTACGGTTTTGTGCTAGTCATATAACTCCTATCCATGAGACGCTCATTAAGACCAAAGTTTCACTCCTAAATGTTGTAAAAAAATTTAAATTTGGCACTAAAATGACCCTAACAGGTATTTCTCTCAGTTTCATTACACACCTACCATTAAACGAAACAGAAATCAAGCGTAATTGCATTCTCTAAGGTATCGTAATTTACCCCCTTACACTTAAGATGAACATTGTCCCCGATGTTCAAATAACAAGATGTAAAAGTAAATAAGGTAAAAGAATGAAATCAAATACTCCCCTGATTCGCTCGGTAGATAAAGTGGTAACATTGTTAGATCTTCTTCCATGAAAATGAACGCTCAAAGCTTGCCTTCCGAAATATAAATCATCTTGTTGTCCAAAATAACCTGTTAAACCTGAGAAAACAAACACGAAAACCTGCATAACATCGGCGGGATAAATCTATATAAGGATATAATGCTTGTAGAATGAATATTTTGCAGATTCCTGGAGTTTATAAGTTAGAGATTTTATAAAGCATTTTATGATTCCGGAAGAAAAAAAAACTTTCAAAAATTCCAAAAAACTGAGCCTGACGCCGTCAACCTGGAGCTTGACGCTGTCAGAAGTGATCTGACAGATTTTCATGTTAAGTTTCTGGAAAATTTCTGGAAAAACTCAATTCTTAATTCCTGGAAATCCTGCAAAATATCATTATGACTAGATACAAGCATTTGACTCAAACAATTACTAATATCATTAGGAGATCTTGATCATGTTGCCTCAACAACCTACTTGTGTGGGTGCTTGTGAGGTGCTAGGGTGCTAGGTTGGTATAAAGGAGGTGCTAGGGTGCTTGGTTTGTTGTTTAGAGGTGTTTAAGGTACTTAGTTCTAATGTTTAGGTCTAATTCTAACCTAGTTTTACCTAGAGTGAGTTTAGGGTTTTGCCTAGGGTTTAGTGCATAAGTTAGGTTCCTAAGAGTGTCTAATAACTAATCCTNTCAACAACCTACTTGTGTGGGTGCTTGTGAGGTGCTAGGGTGCTAGGTTGGTATAAAGGAGGTGCTAGGGTGCTTGGTTTGTTGTTTAGAGGTGTTTAAGGTACTTAGTTCTAATGTTTAGGTCTAATTCTAACCTAGTTTTACCTAGAGTGAGTTTAGGGTTTTGCCTAGGGTTTAGTGCATAAGTTAGGTTCCTAAGAGTGTCTAATAACTAATCCTAAGTCCTAAGGGGCTTATACTAAGTGGTGGTAGTTTATGGGAAAGATTTGGGAAGGTTTGACCTAGTTTTCGGGAAGTTATAACCTAGTTATGGTTTTATGTCTAAGGGGCTTGTACCTAAGCTCTAATGGGTTGTACTAATGCCTAAGGGTCCAAATGTATCCTAATGTTCTTAAAGTAACTCATACTTAAGCCTTGGACACTTTCAAACTAGTTTAACTAAGCATATAGGGTTTAGTAAACACATAGACCTAATTACTGTTTATTTAGGGTTTGTAATGGTTTTTTGGTAAGTTTAGGGTGTTAGATTGGTAAATTACTTATTATGGTGTTGTTGTGATCTTATGCTTGACATACCAGGGGTTTATAGGGTGTGAGTGTTGAGTTATTTGGCTTGTGTGGATACGTGGGCAAGTCTAGAGAGTTATACAAGTAATGAATGCACATAAAAAGCAAAAATTTACATGTGAAATACCTACTATACGTATTTGTAATGGGAATGATAGTGATGAGATTTTGTGGGTTGTTACAATTCGCACTTAGAGAACTTTGCATAAAGTTTCTCCATCTTAAGTAATTCAAGGATTATCCTCAAGTGTTTAGCGTGCTCTTCCTCGTTACAAGAATAGATAAGGATATCATCTATGAAGATTATAACAAATTTATCCAAGTATGGTTTACACACTCGGTTCATGAGATCCATGAAAACCGTTGGTGCATTTGTCAAACCAAATGGCATCACTTGAAATTCATAGTGCCCATATCTTGTTCTGAAAGCGGTCTTAAGTATATCCTCTTCCCTCACTCTCAGTTGAAGATAACCAGATCATAAGTCGATTTTCGAATAAACGCTCGAACCTTAAAGTTGATCAAATAAGTCATCAATCCTGGGTAATGGGTATCGATTCTTGGTAGTAAGTTTGTTCAATCCACGATAATCGATACACATCCTAAAAGAACCATCTTTCTTCTTAACGAATAGGACAGGAGCTCCCCAGGGTGATGTACTTGGACATATGAAACCTCGATCGGCTAATTCCTGGAGTTGTTCATAGAGTTCCTTCATCTCTGAAGGGGCTAACCTATAGGGTGCTTGGGCTATAGGTGTCGCTCCGAGGATTAAGTCGATTTGAAATTCTATTTGACGAACGGGAGGTAAGCCAGGTAAAGCCTTAGGAAAAACTTCTGGGTATTCCCTGACTACGGGGATCTCATCCAGCTGTTTTTCGCCTAGCTTAGTCTTCGTTACTTGGATAACGAAGACTTGACAACCTCGTGATATGTATCATTCCGTTTTGATACAAGAGATGAGGTTAAGATGGGTTTTACTTCGATCTCCTCGGATAATTAAAGTTTCGCCGTTGACAGGAACATGGATGATTTTCTCGTCACAAAGAATCTTAGCCTTATTCTTGGACAACCAATCCATTCCCACAACAACGTCAAAACTACCGAGTCTTATGGGTATAAGATCGATTTCAAAAGGGTGGTTAAGTAAGGTTAGGGTACAACCCTGAATGACGGTGTTAGTACTAACTAAGTTTCCGTCGGCCATTTCTATGTCATAGTAGGTATCTAAGGCTATGGGTTTGATCCTAAGTCTAGAGGCAAAGGGTAAAGATACGAAACTCTTATTGGCTCCAGAATCAAATAGTACTCTAACTAGATGATGGTTTAAGAGAAACTTAACCGTGACTACGTTTGGATCTTGCTGATCATTCCTATCTCTCAACATATAAGCTCTTCCCTGGGCACCATCAGTATTTTTCTTTGGACATCTACTTGAGTAGTGTCCTTTTTCTCCGCAAGCGTGACAAATGACCGTTGCTGGTGGCAGATTACCTTAGTGGCTGGTCCTTTGTGCCTGCAATCCTTTGCCTGATGGCCACCTTGTTACATATGTTACATTTGATGGAACAAGGCCCTGTGTGATGCCAATTGCATTTCTTACACAGAGGGGCTTTCCCAGCATAACCACTTCCCTCATTTGGAGTGGCAGCATAAGCTCTAGCAGTCTCTTGCCTTGGGTTCGGTTGAGGATAGGGGTTTATCCGTTGATCACTACTAGTGTTGCGAGTGTTGCCGAATGCTCTCCAATCGTGGAACCTTCGTTTATTATCGTTGGGTGCTGGCACAGTGTTGTGCTTTGTTACTTGATCTATTAACCTCAAAGTAATGTTAATGGCTTCGTCTAAATCTTACGGTTTAGAGGCAGTAACATTCCCTTCGATACTTCGGGGTAAACCTCCGATGAAAACTTCTATTGTCTTTTCAGTAGTTGGCACCATTGTGGGACACAAAGTTGCCAATTCCTGAAATCTCCTAATATAAGTTTTGAAATCTCCTAATATAAGTCTTTCCATTTTCTTGACTTCCGTTCGAGGGCAGTATTTCTTAATCATAAGTTTCTTAAATTCAGTCCAGGTGAGCTTGTATGCCTCCTCAATTCCTATTGGCTGAGCATACGAGTTCCACCAGGACAAAGCTTCTTCGGTAAGAGTACCGGTAGCAAACTTAACTCTACAATCCTCAGTACAGTTACTATGGTAGAATACTGATTCGCACCTCTCAAACTAGTGAATCAGTCCTATGGCCCCTTCTGCCCCCTTGAAATTGAAGGGCTGACAGCTCATAAATTCCTTGTAGTTACTCTTCTTCACAACAGGAATTTCGGGGTTTCTACCTATGTTAGCATTCCTAGCTTCTAGTGCCGCAGTTACACTGTCAGCAACTAGTTGCCGGATGGCTTCCTGAGTCATGGTGGGAGTAGCGGAAGTAGTAGGAGTAGTTGATCTCGTACGTGCCATTCTATAGACGTTCGCAAGATAAGATGGGATAAGAATAATGTCATATCCAATTAGACATTCTTGCAAGTTCTAACTAATAGAAACTTGTGTAGCGACGGAAGATACAAGTTCTAACTGATACCGGAGAAATAGAGTATAGGGAATCCTAAAACTAAAAGAGCAGATTTCCTAATAAGATTTACTATATTCCTTAGAAGTTCGTTTCACCCATCTAAAGGCATAGTGATAATAAAAGATCCTAATCATTATAAGTTTTAGTATTCCTGAGTAGAATTACTAGTTTTAAAATTCTAATGACCTCAAGTTCTTAGAGTAGGCCTATAGTGGCTCTTAAGATATAAGGCATAGGGGATTCTAATGCGGGATACGTAACTAGGTATAGGCAAACTATAACTTTTATAACGACTTGTTCCTATATCTTACAGGGTGAACACTTAACACATACTACCTATTAAACTATCTATATAACTAAACTACCTACATAACTAAGTCTATAACCTTACTAGTTTGATCCCTTATTGTTCTTAAGTTCTTGGATTGCTTTTAACAGATCCCTTATATTAGACTTATGACTATCTCTAATATCCTCGATGATCATTTCTATAGTGGAAAGTCTAACATGAGCTGTAACTACTTCATCAGAGTGTCATTCATACTTTGTTTGTAACTTAAAGATTTGACTACGAGTTTTCTCTAGTTCGTTTTCTAACCTAGTATAGTCTTTTTGGATTATAACTCTACCTTTTCCTAAGTCACTAATCTTATTTTCTACTTCCTAGATACGTCCTAAGGACAACTTATCTAAGTGACTAAGTATATCCTCAATTTGTTCTTCATGCCTTTCTAAAGGCGTTTTATAAGAACTACTTCCTATTTCAAACCAAGGGGGAGGCGAGGGTGGTATAATACGTAATTTCTTACGGGGAGGGGAAACTGCTTCGGGAACATAGCAATCTTGACTAGTATAGTGAGGTATAGATGGAGTAGGGGTTAAAGTGGGTACGGTAGGAATATCACCACCATATGCTTGCATATAACCATTATATGCTTGCATATAGGGATCATTCGGGGAGGGTTCTAAAGCTAAGGCAACTAAGACATCATGGGCTAATTCTTCCGGAGAATTAGAACCAGAGGATGAGTGTGTAGGGGTATTCGGGGTATACTCATAACTATCCGATGAAGTATCCTCATCATCGGTGTCAAACACGATGATCGGATTGTTAAAGGAAGACATATCTAACTGTAATGCCCGAGAAAAGTATCTTAGCATATCCTTAACCTATATTATACCCTAAAGGCAATATTAATAGTGGGGAATCTATCTTAGAGGCAATAGTGAGGAATCTATCCTAAAGGCAATTCGGGAATCTAACCTAAAAGCAAGTCGGGAGTCTAAAGGCAAGTTCAAGGATTCTAGTGGCACGGAGGACTTTTTAGAAAAAGTGGTTATAGTTTAGGAAAATCCTTTTGTTCTCTATAACCAAGGCTCTGGTACCAATCTGTAACACCCCCATTTTTCATAGATCACAGCGGAATTTGATCTGGGGTATTACTTCACGGAAACAAAGACATGATAATAGAAAACGACTCGAAAAGAGACGTTTTTGAAAAAGGTGTTATCATTCATTTATTCATCAGAGTTTTTACAGTAAAAGATATACTTTTACCAAAAGAGAGGTCCCTAAGATACGTTTTAAAGCAAAAACAGATGAATGATAACTATTCTGGACGTCCTCATGTCCAGTACTTCTCCGTGCCAGGGTTCCTAAAGAGCTCAATTACCTAGGAAAACATGCTTAAAGGTCAACACTAAGGTTGAATGAGAGTCATAGGTTTAAGTAGATATAGAGTGAATACAAGTTCCACTGGGTTCAGCTTAAACCCTATATGTGGAAAAGTTTAGAGATAGAAGGTATATTGCACTAAGCTCATGAACCAAACGTTAACAGTCCAGATCATGGGGTCTGCAGACCAAACCATGATGGGACAGTAAGTTAAACTTGCCAAAGTTAATCCTTCAGAAAGTTCAAATATAATACTTATTGGTGCCTTTAAAAAGGGAAAACCAACGGGAGTAGTCAAACTCCAATAGATCTATCAATTATATTCGCGTTCACTCGCAAGTGATTAGATTCATGAATTTAGTTATGTAGTGGTGGCAAGTAGTTTACTCGTGCAATAACCAAAGAAAAAGACTTGTATTTGATTTAAAGCATGTATCCCCCTCACAGGGTTGTAAAGCATTTAAAAGAGTGAGGCTATGAACTCACCTGAGTCTAAGATAAGTAGGGTAGGGGTTTAGACAGCTCACTCACGTATCCTGGGGTAGTGTAGGTGTGTGTCTGTCAAGTCCTAGTTTAGGTTTTAAGGTTTTTCAAGTAATCACTCTGAGGGTTTCTAGATATAATATAACACCGTTCAGGCCATCATAATTCAGAAATACATACTCCTCACATGAAGCTCTCTAGTATTGTATTATGTTACTTAACATAATACCGTTCGGGCCATCATAATTCAGAAGTACATATTCCTCACATGAAGTTCCCTAGTATTGTGTCATGTTGTTATTAGATATTAGATATAACATAACATCGTTTGGGCCATCATAATCCAGAGATCATGTAGTAAACGTTTGAGGAGCCAGGGCACTTTAAATCGTAAACCNAATATATATATATATATATATATATAAATATATATATATATATATATATATATATATATATATATATATATATATATATATATATATATATATATATATATATATATATATATATATATATATTAAGCATTTAACTATCTAACTTTCACATAATTAGTCCCTATACTTATGTATTTTAAAGTAATGACAGAAATAGTCTTTAACTATATAACTTTCTATATTTACCCTTTATACCCTTAACTTAACAATATATGCAAAACTAGTCCTTATAAGTTTATAACTTATTTTACTTTCTATCCTAGGGTTTTAGAACTTTGAAAAAAGGTTCCTTATACTTATAACTTCTAAGAAATGTCAAAAATAGTATCTGGACTTCATATTTTCATAAAGTTACCATATATACCCTTATGCATGAAAACAATTGCAAAACTAGTCCTAAAATCATGTAAACTATATTTTTATGAAACAAAAGAGTTTCCTAGCTTATGTTTAACTAATATATAAACAACTAAGTTATCTAATTTAGATTATAGCACAAGTTAAGGCAATATAGCATAAAAACATGTATTTTTCTAAAATTAGGGTTTCGAATAGGAAACTTCAAAATGAATATGATCAAGGCTCATCTAAGGGTTCTAAGGCATATCCTAAGTATCCAACGTCATCACTAAGACTACTAGAATCAAAAAGGAAGGCTTACCTAGTCGTGGGAGTCCTAATGTGCGATCTAGGGTTTTCTCGGCCAAAACTAGAACTCGACAAGGATCAAGGCCACACTACTCGACTTCTTAGGGTCCTAGGGATATAGTAATACAGAATTATAAGAGATAAAGAAGAGAGGAAGGTGTGAAGTGAAATGGAGGGGAGGGCTCGCTATTTATAGGGTGCGTATAGAGTAGTGAGCAAGAAAGGNCTGAGCTAGGGGTGACTAAGGAGGCCTAAAGGAGTGACTAAGGGTAGCTATGGGTAGCTAAGGGGCTGCCTAGGCCGGTTGTGGTGGTGGTGGTGCTACGAGTTCAAGGCGGTGACAAGGAGGTGGATCACCTCCTTATGTGCTTGCTAGGGAGGTGCTAGGATGCCTACTTGAGGTGCTTAAGCTACTAGGTGCTTGGTTTAGGTGCTTGAGGTGCTATAGTAGCTTAGTTTTAGGTTTTAGGTTTAGTTTATACCTACTTTTGTCTAGTGAGAGATTTAAGTTTAGCTTAGCCTTTAGTGCCTAGTTTAGGGTCCTATGAGTGTTTAGTGACTAAGATTAAGTCCTAGGAGGCTTATACTAAGTGGTGGTAGCTTATGGTAAAGATTTGGGATAGTTTAGACCTAATTCTGGGAGGTTATGACCTAATTAGGGTTTTGTGCTTAAGGGACTTGTACCTAGGTTCTAGGGAGTTGTACTATGGTCTAGGAAATCTAATATATCCTAAAGTTGCTAATGTAACTCATACCTAAGCCTTGAACACTTTCAAACTAGTTTAAATAAGCAATTATGGTTTTGGAGATAACCGTAAACACATAGGTGCACTTAGGGTTTTCTGTTAAGTATAGTGTACTAGAGTGATAGTTTACTTAGTGAAAATGTGTTTAAAACGGATGTTTACATGATGTAAACATAGTGATGTTGGGCATAGGTGGATACGCGAGCTTGTCTAGAGGTTATATAGGCAATAGTGATATAGTAAAGCAAAAAATTTTCTATGGAAATAGATATAGGCATAGCTAACCTAGATAGTACTTAGTGAGGGCCTAAGTTAAGTTAGTAAGGCTTTGCTAACCTATGGGAAGCTAGTAGGGAAGTTAGTGGGTTGCTACAAGCATTACCTTCTTTAGAGGAAACTCATGAGGAACCTTGTTGCGGTGAAGGCAAGGGACATAAATTTCAGGTTAAGTTCATACGATTCTCTTCCAATTCCTCATTTTTCGTGATTTCTTGTGTGGATCTTGAAGAGTTAGAGGCTTTCTTGTATCAATCCCTAGGAATTTTTCTTGTTCTTTGATTTCTTGAAATCTTTTTCCTAGGGTGTCTTTAGTTCAATAGCATTAGCCTATTTCATCTTGTTCAGGACTTCTAACATCATTTCCCATTCCTTATACCCAAAAAGACTCCATTTGTAGTCACTACTGACTTTGAAGTTTGAGTCATCATTGTCTTAGATAATAGTTACTTTAAGAGGCTTTGTGTTTGGAATAATCTTGATGTCTGATGACGTCAAATAATCCTGATATTTAAGCGTCAATTTCTCCCCTAATATGCTCATTTATTACACTTATTATATGGATATATACTTTTATTCCTTTATATTTTGTATCCAGATCATAAAGTGAGCATAGGAGCTAAAGAGACGCGGAAAATGGAAAGAACTCATCAAAGACACATTAACTTATTATGCTAAAGATAGCTACGGCGTAACTCAGACTCTCCATTATGCCGTAGCTAGGAGTTTAAATCTGAAACAACTCGAATCAAGAACTACGGCGTAACCACAACTCATGGTTACGAAGTACCTTATCCAAGACTTTGAATTTCCTAAAAGACAGTGCCTACGCCGTAACCAATTATGGAGTTACGGCGTAGCAATGACGCTGAGATGATCTTAGATCCAAGAACGATGTTACGACGTAGCCCACTTGAAGACTACAGCGTAAGAAGAAACCCTAATTAAGAGTTACGGCGTAACAACATTCCCAACTACGCCGTAACTAGTGCTAAGGGATAAGATCATGCTACGTTACACCAGCTACGCCGTAACACATTTATGAGTTACGCCGTAGCTAGTGCCAAGGCTATAAATTCAACCCTAATTTCTGCATTTTGCATACAACTTTCCCACATACAAAGTTAGAGATCGTTAGGAGCATTTAGGAGGCCTTTCTGGAGCAGCATATGTAGCAACCTACTAACTTCCCTACTAGCTTCCCAAAGGTTAGCAAAGCCTTACTAACTTAACTTAGGCCCTCACAAAGCATTATCTAGGTTAGCTATGCCTATATCTATTTCCCGAGTAAAATTTTTGCTTTACTATATCACTATTACCTATATGACCTCTAGAAAAGCTCATGTATCCACCTATGCCCAACACCACTATGTTTATATCATGTAAACATCCCAGTATGTCAAGTCTATGTTATAAACACATTTTTACTAAGTAATCTATCACTCTAGTATACTATACTTATCAGAAACCCTAATTGCACCTTATGTGTTTACGATTATCTTTAAAACCCTAATTGCTTATCTAAACTAGTTTGAAAGTATTCAAGGCTTAGGTATGAGTTATGTTAGCAACAATAGGATATCTTAGACTCTCTAGACCTTAGTACAACTCCCTAGAACATAGGTACATGTCCCTTAAGCACAAAACCCTAATTAGGTCATAAAGTCCCGGAATTAGGTCTAAACTATCCCAAATCTTTACCATAAGCTACCACCACTTAGTATAAGCCTCCTAGGACTAAATCTTAGTCACTAAACACTCATAGGACCCTAATCTAGGCACTAAACCCTAAGCTAAACCCTAATCTCTCTCTAAACAAAACTAGGTCTAAACTATACCTAACACCTAAAACTAAGCTACTTAAGCACCTCAAGCTCCTCAACCAAGCACCCTAGCACCTTGCCTACACCAAGCACACACCCTAGCTCCTCCCTAAGTTGCTTACAAGTAGGTGGATCACCTACTTGTGGCTTCTCCAACCCACGGCACAAACACAACCACAAAACCACCCCTAGCAGCCCCTAGCTACCCATAGCCACCCTTAGTCACCCTCCTAGCCACCCTTAGTCACCTAGTGGCTGTTCATAGTCATCTCCCCCTCTTCTCCACCTCCTTCTCCCTTTTCTTGCTCGACACACCAAACACACCCTATAAATAGGTTGCAAACCCTTTCATTACAAATAACACCTCCCCTCTCTTCTCTACCTTATCATTTCTGTAGTATAAGTCCCTTAGAATCCCTAAAAGTCAAATAGCTAAGCCCTTGTCCCTTGTCAAATCCCATTTTGGCTGATAAAACCCTAATCCCCTCGTTAGGTCTTCCCCTTGTCATGTAAGCCTTAATTTTGATTCTATTGGCATTAGTACTGACCTAGGATACTTAGGATATGCCTTAGAACCCATAGGAACCTAAGCTAGAGCCTTGATCATTTTCTTTTACAAGTTTCCATTTTGAAACCCTAATTTAGGTCGAATACATGTTTATATGCTATATTGCCTTATCATGTACTATAATCTGATTTAGGAGACTTAGTTAAGGATATATTAGTTAAAGATAAGCTAGGAAACTCTTTTGTTTCATAAAAATATAGTTTACACGCTTTTAGGACTAGTTTTGCAAATATTTTCATGCATAAGGGTATATATGGTAAATTTCTGAAAATATGAAGTCTAGGGACTATTTTTGACATTTCTTAGGAGTAATAAGTATAAGGACCCTTTTTGCAAAGTTCTAAAACCCTAGGATAGAAAGTAAAAGAGTTATAAACTTATAAGGACTAGTTTTGCAAATATTGTTAAGTTAAAGGTATAAAGGGTAAATATTGAAAGTTATATAGTTTAAGGACTATTTCTGTCATTACTCTAAAATATATAAGCATAGGGACTAATTGTGTAAAATTTAGAAAGTTAAATGCTTAATATATATATTTGAAAGTTTAGGGTAGAAATTGTAAATATGTGAACTTAGAGGGTATAAACGGACTATTTTCATATAACTATCAAAAACCTATTTTTAGTTAACAACATAACACAATACTAGGGAGCTTCATGTGAGGGGTTTCATTTGGGTATTCGTTTTGATGAGTTTGCTGGGTTTACGATTTAAAGTGCCCTGGCTCCTCAAACGTTTACTACATGACCTCTGGATTATGATGGCCCGAACGGTGTTATGTTATATCTAATAACTAATAAAAACATGACACAATACTAGGGAGCTTCATGTGAGGAGTATGTACTTCTGAATTATGATGGCCCGAACGGTATTAAGTTAAGTAACATAATACAATACTAGGGAGCTTCATGTGAGGAGTATGTACTTCTGGATTATGATGGCCCGAAGGTGTTATGTTATATCTAGAAACCCTAAGAGTGATTACTTGAGAAACTTAAAAACCTAAACTAGGACTTGACATACACACACCTACACTACCCCCAGGATACGTGAGTGAGCTGTCTAAACCCCTACCCTACTTACCTTAGACCCAGGTGAGTTTTCATAGCCTCACTTTTAAATGCTTTACAACCCTGTGAGGGAGATACATGCTTTAAATCGAATACAAGTCTTTTTCTTTTGTAACTGCACGAGTAAACAATCTGCCACCACTACACAACTAAATTAATGAATCTAAACACTTGCGAGTGAACGCGAATATAATTGATAGATCTATTGGAGTTTGACAACTCCCGTTGGTTTGCCTTTCTAAAGGCACCAATAAGTATTATATTTGAACCCTCTAAAGGATTAACTTTGACAAGTTATCCTTTCTGTCCCATCATGGTCTGGTCTGCAGTGCCCCATGATTTGGACTGTTAACGTGTGGTTCATGAGCTTAGTGCAATAACTTTCTCTCTATAAACTTTTCCACACATAGGGTTTAAGCTGAACCCTGTGTAACTTGTATTCATTCTATATCTACTTAAACCTATGACTCTCACTCAACCTTAGTGTTGACCTTTAAGCATGTTATCCTAGGTAATTGTGCTCTTTAGGAACCCTGGCACGGAGTGGCACTGGGCATGAGGACGTCCATAATAGTTATCATTCACTTTCTTTTGCTTTAAAAACGTATCTTAGGGACCTCTTTTTTGGTAAAAGTATATCTTTTACTGTAAAAACTCTGATGATTAAATGAATGATAACATCTTTTTCAAAAACGTCTCTTTTCAAGTCATTTTCTATTATCTTGTCTTTGTATGCATGAAGTAGTACCCAATATCAAATTCCGCTGTGATCTATGAAAAATGGGGGTTTTACAGATTGGTACCAGAGCCTTGGTTATAGAGAACAAAAGGATTTTCCTAATCTATAACCACTTTTTCTAAAAAGTCCTCCGTGCCACTAGACTCCCCAACTTGCCTTTAGACTCCTAACATGCCTTGAGGTTAGACTCCCCCGAATTGCCTTTAGGATAGATTCCTCACTATTGCCTCTAGGATAGATCCCCCACTATTGTTATTGCCTTTAGAGCATAATATAGGTTAAGGATATGTAAGATACTTTTCCCGTGTATTACAGTTAGATATGTCTTCCTTTAACAATCCTATCATCGTGTTTGATACCGATGATGAGGATACTTCATCGGATAGTTATGAGTATACCCCGGCTACCCCTACTCACTCATCCTCTGATTCTAATTCTCCGTAAGAATTAGTTCAAAACCTCTTAGTTGCCTTAGCTATAGAACCCTCCACGAATGATCCCTATATGCAAGCATATAATGGTTATATGCAAACATATGGTGGTGATATTCCTACCGTACCTACTTTAACCCCTACTCCATCTATACCCCACTATAATACTCAAGATTAATATGTTCCCGAAGTAGTTTCCCCTCCCCGTAAGAAAATACGTATTATACCAACCTCGCCTCCCCCTAGGTTTGAAATAGGAAGTAGTTCTTATAAAACGCCTTTAGAAAGGCATGAGGAACAAATTGAGGATATACTTAGTCACCTAGATAAGTTGTCCTTATGACAAGTCGAGGAAGTATAAAATAAGATTAGTGATGTAGGGAAAGGTAGAGTTATAATCTAAAAAGACTATAATAGGTTAGAAAACGAACTAGAGAAAACTCGTAGTCAAATTTCTAAGTTACAAAAGAAATATGAAGAAAACTCTGATGTGGTAGTTACAGCTCATGTTAGACTTTCCACTAAAGAAATGATCATCGAGGATATTAGAGATAGTCATAAGTCTGATATAAGGGATCTTTTAGAAGCAATCCAGGAACTTAAGAATAACAAAGGATCAAACTAGTAAGGTTATAGACTTAGTTTTATAGGTATTTTAGTTAAATAGGTAGTTTAATAGGTAGTATGTGTTAAGTCTTCACCTTGTAAGATATAGGAACAAGTGGTTATAAACGTTAAAGTTTGCCTATACTTAGTTACGTATCTCGTATTAGAATCCCCTATGCCTTATATCTTAGGAACCACTATAGGCCTACTCTAAGAACTCGGTGTCATTAGAAATTTTAAAACTAGTAATTCTACTTAGGAACACTAAAAAAATATAACGATTAGAATCTCTTAGATTAGTATCACTATGCCTTTAGATGGGGGAAACGAACTTCCGAGGAATTTAGTAAATCTTATTAGGAAATCCGCCCTTTTAGGTTTAGGATTCCCTATACACTATTTCTCCGGTATCAGGCAATGTTCTAAGAGTTAGAACTTGTACCTTCCGTCTCTACGCAAGCTTCTATTAGTTAGAACTTGCAAGAATGTCTATGTCGAATTTTAATCCTCATTATATTCGGCTAAGACATTATTCTTATCTTATCTTATCCTACAAACGTCTATAGAATGGCACGTACGAGATCAACTACTCCCACTACTCCTGCATAACTCAGGAAACCATCCGGCAACTAGTTGCTGACAGTGTGACTGCGGCACTAGAAGCTAGGAATGCTAGCATGGCTAGAAACCCCGAAATTCATGTGGTGAAGAAGAGTAACTACAAGGAATTTATGAGCTGTCAGCCCTTCAATTTCAAGTGGACAGAAGGGGCCATAGGACTGATTCACTGGCTTGAGAGGTATGAATTAGTATTCTTCCGTAGTAACTGTACCGAGGATTGTAGAGTTACGTTTGCTACCGGTACTCTTACCGAAGAAGCTTTATCTTGGTGGAACTCGTATGCTCAGCCAATAGGAATTGAGGAGGCATACAAGTTCACCTGGACTGAATTTAAGAAGCATATGATTAAGAAATACTGCCCTCGAACAGAAGTCAAGAAAATAGAAGATGAGTTCTATAACTTGACTGTGAAGGGAACGATGTTAAAACTCATATATTAGGAGATTTCAAGAATTGGCAACTTTGTCTCCTACAATGGTGCAAACTATAGAAAAGACGATAGAAGTTTTCATCGGAGGTTTACCCCGAAGTATCAAAGGGAATGTTACTGCCTCTAAACCGCAAGATTTAGAGGAAGCCATTAACATTACTTTGAGGTTAATGGATCAAGTAACAAAGCACAACTCTGTGCCAGCGCCCAACAATAATAAATGAAATTTCCACGATGGGAGAGCTTTTGGCAACAATCGTAACACTAATAGTAATCAACGAACCAACCCCTATCCTCAACCGAACCCAAGGCAAGAAACTGCTAGAGCTTATGTCGGCACTCCAAATGAGGGAAGTGGTTATGCTGGGAAAGCCCCTCTACATAAGAAATGCAATTGGCATCACACAGGGCCTTGTTCCATCAAATGTAATATATGTAACAAGGTGGGTCATCAGCCAAAGGAATGCAAGTACAAAGGACCAGCCACTGGGGCCAATTCGCCAACAGCAATGTTCATTTGTCATGCTTGCGGAGAAAAAGGACACTATTCAAGTAGATGTCCAAAGAAAAATACTGATGGTGCCCAGGGAAGAGCTTATATGTTGAGGGATAGGAATGATCAGCAAGATCCGAGCGTAGTCACGGGTAAGTTTCTTTTAAACCATCATCTAGTAAGAGTACTATTTGATTCTGGTGTAACACCCCCATTTTTCATAGATCGCAGTTGATTTAGAGTTTTGGGTATTACTTCAAGGAAACAAAGACAAGATAATAGAAAACGACTCGAAAAGAGACGTTTTTGAAAAGGTGTTATCATTCATTTATTCATCAGCGTTTTTGCAGTAAAAGATATACTTTTACCAAAAGTGAGGTCCCAAAGATACGTTTTTAGGCAAAAACTGATGAATGATAACTATTATGGACGTCCTCATGTCCAGTTCTTCTCCGTGCCAGGGTTCCTAAAGAGCTTAGTTACCTAGGATAACATGCTTAAAAGTCAACACTAAGGTTGAATGAGAGTCATAGGTTTAAGTAGATAGTGTGTGAATACAAGTTCCACAGGGTTCAGCTTAAACCCTATGTGTGGAA
Organism: Artemisia annua; assembly: GCA_014162995.1. Taxonomy (NCBI): domain Eukaryota; kingdom Viridiplantae; phylum Streptophyta; class Magnoliopsida; order Asterales; family Asteraceae; genus Artemisia; species Artemisia annua. The sequence continues at coordinate 102,034 of LBNU01024605.1, read as the reverse complement.
AAGTTAGTGATAGTAGGTATATTGCACTAAGCTCATGAAGCACACGTTAACAGTCCGGTTCATGGGGTCTACAGACCAACCATGAGGGGACGGGAAGGATAACTTTGCCAAAGTTAATCCTTTAGAGAGGGTTCAAATAATGTACTTATTGATACCCTCCAGTGAGAGGTAGTATCAAGGGGAGTTGTCAAACTCTAATAGATCTATCCACTATATTCGCGTTCACTTGGGTAAAATATCCCAAATGATTAGATTCATGAATTTTAGTTATGTAGTGGTGGTGTACCAACCCACAAAATCTCATCATATCATTCCCATTACAAATACCTATAGTAGGTATTTCCACAGGTAAATTTTGGCTTTTTGCATGCATATCATTATATAAGTGACTCTCTAGACCTACTCACGTATCCCTACAAGCTAAATATCTTTACCCACACACCCTATAAACTCCTGGTATGTCAAGTATAGGATTACAACAACACCACACTAATTAAATTACTAAGCTAACACACTAAACTCATCACATAACCCTAATCCAACACTAATTAAGCCCTAATCAAGCCTATGTGTTTACAAAACCCGAATTGCTTATCTGAACTAGTTTGAAAGTGTTCAAGGCTTATGTATAAGTTACCTTAGCATCATTAGGATACCTTAGCACCCTTAGACCCTAGTACAATCCCTTAGAGCTTAGGTACAAGTCTCTTTAGACCCTAGTACAATCCCTTAGAGCTTAGGTACAAGTCTCTTAAGTACAAAACGATAACTAGGTTATAACTTCCTGGAAACTAGGTCAAACCTTCCCAAACTTTTCCTATAGCTACCACCTCTTAGTATAAGCTTCTTAGGACTTAGGATTAGTCACTAAACACTCATAGGACCCTAATCTAGGCACTAAACCCTAAGCTAGACCCTAATCACCCACTAAGCAATATTAGGCTATAACTAAACCTAACTTAGCCCTAAACCTAAGACTAAGTACCCTAAGCACCTCTAGCACCTCAAGCAACCTACCTAGCAGCTTACACACCACCTTAAGCTTAACCTAGCACCCTATGACCCACCTCCATCACCTACTCGTCACCTCCTTTCCCTAAACCGACTCCACGGCTTCATCTCCTCCACATGAACCCTAACCTCCATTGTAGACCTCACACCTCACCTTTATAGCTCCCATTAGTCATATACTAGCTGTGGCTAGTCACTCCCCCTCCTCGTTCCAACTACACACCCCTTGCTTGGCCACCAAGGCTAACGAGGGCTATATAAACCCTCGCACCCTCCTCACTTCAAACCACACCTTCCCTTCTTAAACACCTCATATATTCTTGTCTTAGTAGTAGTACACGAGTCTTAGAAGTCCTTGGAGTCGAGTAGGGAGAGCCTTGAGGCCTTGTCGAGTTCATTTCCCACCGAAAAACCCTAGAAACCCTAAGAAACCCTCGTTAAACCCTCCCTTGATCACGTAAGCATCAAATCTAGTTTCTTTTACTTTAGATCAGTCCTAGGATTGATATAGGATGCCTTAGATCACATAAAACCCCTTGCCTAAGCCTTGATCACTAGAACTAGCTCATTTTCTTTTTAAAACCTAATATAAGTCGAATTGCCTTTTATATTCTATAATCCCTTTTCATAAGCTATAAGCTAGTTTAGGTAACTTAGTTAAGCTTATAATAGTTAACCATAAGCTAGGAAACCCTTTTGTTTCATAAAAATATAGTTTGCATAGAATTAGGACTAGTTTTGCAAAACTTTCCATGCATAGGGGTATATGATGAACTCAAATAAGTACATTTTATCATCAACATTTATCCTATTAATTTGACTTGTTTTATTATATTATTTATGAGAATTAGTACTTTAATGTTTACTTTAGTGATTCTCAGGAAAAACAAGCAATAGGTGAAACTTGGCGATTTTGGACTAATTATGGAGCAAAGCAAGCGAGATGTCAAAAGTCTACTGAAATTCAGAAGATGCGCCGTATCTCACTCAACAGATACACCGCAATATCATACTTAGATGAATTCGAAGACCATTGCCTGACTTTGAAGAATGCGCCGCATGTAAATCTGTCATGTGCCGCATATGAAACTTTGGTTAAAGAAGAAGATCAAGCTCGTTCTACTCCAGATACGCCGCATTATACATTTGACATACGGCGTATCATATCAAGACTTCACCAGAAACAATCCAAGACAACTAAAGAACATGCGCCGCATACAAGAATTAAGTTACGCCACATCTGAAGACGGTGCACGAATATTCCAGAATATAATAATCTTGGACCCCACGCGAAGTTAAGTCAATGAGCCGCATCTGCATATTATATGCGCCACGTCGAGCCCTCAGACAGAAACTATAAATACCCCAAGACTTAGACAAATTTTGTGTGCAACATAACCCTAAGAAGCCAAATTCAGACGAACAAGCAACACAAGACACACCCTAAATAAAGATACTAGAGCTGTAAGAAGGTCCTGCATGTATTCAATTTATTAAGTATTTTTATTTTATTGTAATAGTACGCTTTAATTCATCAGGATTGATGGCCGGTAGTATGTGACTGCGGAAAATCATATGCCCGCCTTAAAATTGCTTTCCCATTAATTAAAGTTTATATGTTTGATGTCTTTGGTGAATTTATATTAGTGCTTTGATAACCTCTGTGTCTAGCTGAGCATTGCTTGGGCCACCATACCCCTTCCTCGCCTACTAGTCATAAGTAATCATTAAGGGTTTACTCGCCGATATAATGAAACCAACGAGATAGGTTTAATTAATATACACTTCATATAAAACTAACAATAAAACAAGTGACAAGCTACTTAATTATCAGGACAGGTCTTCTTATAGTCTCTAACTATCTATCTGTGTACGTGTATGCTATTCTCTGATTCGTGCTCATTAGTTTAATTTACTGTTTAATATAACCAGTCTGTGCCAGTCTCTCAGACTGAACCCCTTTTGTTAGATTAGGCCGTAAAACTAACTTAGGATATTAAAATACTGATTAGGATAACTAGATAATACATTCCACTCTTAGTGATCGACACTCTACTTACCATTATATACAAACTGACTGGGTACACTGCTCGTTAATTGTGTGTGTTATTGATAAGTCGGCTAAATATAAATTTAAAACTTGAGTAGGCGTTAATACTGCTAAACCGCAACGACACATCACGCGCATCAAGTTTTTGGCGCCGCTGCCGGGGAGTGAATTGTTATTATCTGTTAATCTGATTAGTATTTTAATTAGGTTTTTCTTTTTATTAGATTTTTAGATTCTAACCACTAACTTGTTGTATATTTGATAGAATGCATTCATTGTATAATTTGTATATTTACTGTTTTTGTGTGTTTTTATTTTCTATAATTTTTTGTTTGTTTTTGTTTTTATTTTATTTTCTGTAATTTTCTTCATACCTGTTGTCGTTGTATTGTGCTGATACAAATGATACGGCGCATCTGTTTTCTCAGATGCGGCGTATTGCGTTTTAATAATTTTAAAATACAACGCGTTTAATAATTCGAGTACGACGTATCTTTTTCCCAAGATACGGCGCATTCTGTTTTTAATAANTTTTCTGTAATTTTCTTCATACCTGTTGTCGTTGTATTGTGCTGATACAAATGATACGGCGCATCTGTTTTCTCAGATGCGGCGTATTGCGTTTTAATAATTTTAAAATACAACGCGTTTAATAATTCGAGTACGACGTATCTTTTTCCCAAGATACGGCGCATTCTGTTTTTAATAAGAAATATTTCGAAACCCTAACGCCGTGCGACGCATCTGTTTTAACAGATACGGCGTAATTAATATTTAAGTTAAAAATAATTTTCGAATTATTAAACAGAAGAGGCGCATCGATTTTTATCTATACAGCGCATCTACTGAATCAAAAATCTTGTATTTTGAAACGTAACGAAAATACGGCGCATTAGTTTCTGCTAATACGACGCATTTAATTTTTATAAATATAATCGATTTTTGATATTTAACAAGATACGGCGCACTCTGATTTTTAAAGCGGCGTATCTATTTTCTAAATAAAAGTCTGATTTAATTTTAACGAAATAAGATACGGCGTATCCCTTTTACAGGATACGGCGCATCGTCTGCAGTATCAGCAACTTTTATCCTTAATATTTGTTTCCTAATTTATCAATTTCTCTTATAGCGAACAAATCCTACTGACGACTCTACCTATGATGACAGGTATTGCTATGGAAGACATTTCAATGAACGAATATCTTGCTACAGAACATAAAAAGAATAAGCGTTATGTAAAGTCTGGCACCAAGAAGCTTTTGATTCTGGAATGTGATGATGAGTGTGAAAACTATGAAGTCAGCTTGAGTAAATTCACAGCCATATGCGACACTAATGAAAGATCAGAATTGAAGAAGGAACTCTTGCTTTCGGATCTCTTTGAAAATTTCGATGCTATTGCTCGCAACTTACCTACAATCGATGCTTTGCTTAAATCAGAATCTAACACCATGGTTCCCCTTAGCTCATTGGAAGTTTATGAAGATGTCAACTTCAATATTCTCGCAATTGATGATGATTTATTTTCTTGGGAAACTCCTCTTGAAATTACTTTTATGGAATTCAAACGCTTAAGCAGTATAGAAGATGGGTTATTCACTTATGACTTACTAATGAGCTACACTGAAGATGAATTTCTCCTCTTATGGCCAATCATCGAATCCAAAGGATTACTATGGACTACTATCGAAGTAAATAATGGGAAGTTCCAAATTGAATACATGAACTCCACTAATGCCGTAATCAAATCAAACGACCAAAGGTATAATGAAGGAAATATCCAACCTCTACAACCTTCTTATATGCCTTATTCCGAACAGTATTGGGGATTTGACAAAGGGAGCCTGGATGATGAAAGAATTTATGCTGAATCAGAAATTCTGCTTCATAAAAGGTTATTAAGGTTGATGGATATCTCTTTAGAAGAATGGCTTGAACTTAAATATGGTGATCCAGAACTTGCTCCTAAAGATGAAGTTAAACGTATTGTGACAACATGGCTGACACGAAGTTTTAAAGAGCAATTCAATGAGTTCATGGAAATAAGGAGGAAAATGATTTGTAATACTAGCTTTGACATTAACTACGATCCTAACAATATTGATTTTTCGGATTGGTTACCTAGTAAGTTCAACAACCATAAAACCATGGATCGAGCCACTAAGAACACACTTTGGGTATATTGGACGAGAGGGGATGATGAGGAAATTGAAAGCAACAATGAGTCATCATGTGATGATTCAGCTATTAAGGAAGGCATTGAGGAACTGTTCAACATTGACATTGATGTGTTTGACTACGAGACACCCGTGTGCAAACAATTCAAGGAATTTCATTACCTTCTTCAAATTGACGCTGATGTGCTCACTGGAGATCTACCAGGATTCAAAACTTCTGATGAATTCAAAAACACCTGGTACTATGAAGGGAACGATCAAATACCATAGGTTTGGGATAAACCATGGGAATATGGGCATATTAATCACACTTGTGAACCTTTCCGTTTCAAGAATGGAAGTAGTGAATGGCCAACTTGTGATTAGAAGTATGATGGGACCTGTAATGGGGGAAGCATAATTGGAATGAAACGAGTTGACAACGATGTTTACTTTGAAGACTACGACTGGTATGATAAGGTTGAAGATTACCCGCGTAGGGCAGAAGCTTTACAAGAAAAAGGTAGGATCGAATACTTAAAAGAACTAAAGGGAGCATCAAATACTACTTTCTGGGAATTGGTGCATAGAAAATTTGATGCTTACACGAAGGTTAATCGACGATTACAATGGGAATTAAAAAGGAAATTGGACGAGATCCAAGATTATTATCAATCTATTAATTTGGTAAATTATTATCCTAATAATGATTACGATGAATCACAAAGAAAATTAATAGAAGAACTTGATGACTATTTGAATACGGATCATTATTCTAAGTTTGTTGATAGAGACGAAGAAGAGTTCATCATGAGAAAATGTTGACTACTTGGGATCACTTATAACAACCCACCGATGATAATTTCTGAAAAATTTGAAGTCATCGAATACTCTTTGGGACTACATGAAGAGTATGTTGCGACGAAGATCAAAGAATATATTAGATTAAGTCGATCAGATGAAAATGTCGCGGAACTATATGGTAACATCTTTCGCATTAAAGAAGAAGGATGGCACGTAGTAAGAACCAAATGAGGAGCTGAATGTGAGTCTAACTTGATGACTCTGGAATAAAGACAAGTGCTGACCGGGAGACAACCCGGATATCTTTATCTTATTTTCTGTTTTGTGTCGAGTCTGTCAGACCTGTAGTAGATGCGGCGCATCTCCATCATAAGATGCGGCGTATCATCCGCACAGGTCATATCTTATTTTATTTTTCTGCATTTTTATTTTTGACTTTAAAACATTCTGTCAGTTTATTTAATGCGGCGCATCCCTGGTTAAGGATGCGACACATCTTTTATTCTGATTCGTATTAATACCAGGCTCTATACAGCGCATCCTCTTCCATAGGATGCGGCGCATCAACTGACCTGATGATTTACAGTATTATTTTTTTTTCAGTTTTATTTTCTAACTACTAATGTATTATGAAAGTTTGAACCTTCTTAACTCAGGTGTGTTAAAGTTTAGGTGGTACTATAGATTCCTGTACTTTCTGTGGAACATCGATGATAAAGCGTAAATGTTTCTCATCCACAAGAAAGTTGATTTTTGCTCGTAAACGCATAATGGAGGATCATTCCGAGCAAATATCAGGGGAATTTTTCCATTCTAATTCTTTTAATTTCCAGTTTTTAACCTTTAGGACAAACAACGAGGACGTTGTTTAACTTAAGTGGGGGGATGGAGAATTACAATGCTTACTTGTACTTGTCCCAAACTTTTTCAAAATATGCTTAAAATGCGCTTAATATACCAAAATTTAAAAATTTTTAGCATGTTTTTGTTTAAGTCTAAATTACATAACCGCACACATAATCTTATTTCTTCAAAAGATTAAAACTTTAATGTGCCGGTGACTTGTAAACTTTAGAACTTGGCTTGTAAACTATTCGAGACCACCATAATGAGTATTATTGATATAATTGGAGTGACTTGTCTAACTTGGTAAATTTCTAGGATTACACCCAAAAAGCCTTTATATGTTATGTGATATTAACTAGCTACACTGGTTAGTTAACCCCCGTATAAACCCTTTTGTTTACTCTCACTTTTAGAGTAAGATACCCTAGAAAAACCCGCAGAGCCATTCCTTTCGTTTCTTACACCTTTGTTAAAATGTTTCGTTACACCCTTACACCTTAGCCTACCCTGTAGATTAAAATCCGTGGTTAGTTACTTTAGGCAATGTGTGTTACCTTACATTACCTGTGTTCGCGTGCGTAATTCATTATCTTTGGTTAAGTCGGGAAATTGCACAATGCAATTGGAGTGAAAGTACATATTGTATAATTTTAGTTTATTTTTCGTGTGTTTACTACTTTCACTATTACAGTTATTTCTGAAAGTTATGAAAAGAATGGAAAAAATTATCCGTAAAAATCGTGATAGAAAAAAGTTGTGAAATTTTACACATGCCAAAAAAAATAAAAATAAATAATAAAAAATAAATAATAAAAAAATATATCGAAAAAATAGAAAAGAAAAAGAAAGAGAAGAAGTTGGAAGTTTGTTTTAACCAACTTATGTAAAGTTTTGTATTAAGTGGGAGATATCACCACTATTTGTTGTATTATATTTATGGATTGAATGGGAGTTGGCCGTTATGGGAACGCCAACTAAGGATTATTCTATGTTTAAGATTTTATTGAGTATAATTCATGTTTACCTAAAGCGTGAGTTACATGAGTCAAAAGCGTGAGTTATTCAATGATATGAGTCTTATTCATGGGATGGTTGGGAAAGTAATTAACCACACTTAGGATTTTAATTTATTTGTTTTGTTTATTTTTCATTTTACACCAATTTATATCCTAAATGTTATCCTACCCAACCATATTGTTATATTCGTCGTTAGCTTTCGAGCATCCGGATATGATGACGGCTAAGTAAGAATATTGAATGTATGAATAAGGTAGTGACCATCCGAGTATTAGATTAATTGACTAGCGCGCTAGCGATCTAGTGTGTGACTTGGTGACCATCCGTTATGCAAATAACGCGCTAGCGATCTAAGAAGTGCACTAGTGACCATCCGTTAGTTGAAGCGTCGAGGACTCGCGCTAGCGATCTACTAAGTTTGTGCAGGAGATATTTGAACGAAGCTAGGTTCAACCCTTAAGCCTCAAAACCCTTTTTTTTACCGCCATAGACTTGTTACTTCTTGGCTTTAGTGGGGGATATGCGTATACTTGTCAAGCTTATGATAGAATATTCGTCACAACTGAGCAACTAAACGATTTAGAATTGTTTTTATATTGAAAAATTATTTTGTTTCTACTTCGTTAAGTGTTTGGTTGCGTCATTATGATGAAACGAATACGTGCTTAATTATTAAAAAATAAATCCTAATACCTTTTAGGATACATTTTCATAAGATTAAATCTAAGGTTTACTTGGGGACAAGTAAAGTTCAAGTGGGGGGATATTTGATAAACTCAAATAAGTACATTTTATCATCATCATTTATCCTATTTATTTGACTTGTTTTATTATATTATTTATGAGAATCGGTACTTTAATGTTTACTTTAGTGATTCTTAGGTAAAAACAAGCAATAGGTGAAACTTGGCGATTTTGGACTAATTATGGAGCAAAACAAGCGAGATGTCAAAAGTCTACTGAAATTCAGAAGATGCGCCGTATCTCACTCAACAGATACGCCGCAATATCATACTTAGATAAATTTGAAGACCATTGTCTGACTTTGAAGAATGCGCCGCATGTAAATCTGTCATGCGCCGCATATTAANTTAATGTTTACTTTAGTGATTCTTAGGTAAAAACAAGCAATAGGTGAAACTTGGCGATTTTGGACTAATTATGGAGCAAAACAAGCGAGATGTCAAAAGTCTACTGAAATTCAGAAGATGCGCCGTATCTCACTCAACAGATACGCCGCAATATCATACTTAGATAAATTTGAAGACCATTGTCTGACTTTGAAGAATGCGCCGCATGTAAATCTGTCATGCGCCGCATATTAAACTTTTGTCAAAGAATAAGATCAAGCTCGTTCTACTCCAGATACACCGCATTATACATTTGACATACGGCGTATCATATCAAGACTTCACCAGAAACAATCCAAGACAACTGAAGAACATGCGCCGCATACAAGAACTAAGTTATGCCGCATCTGAAGACGGTGTACGAATATTCCAGAATATAATATTCTTGGACCCCACGCAAAGTTAAGTCAATGCGCCGCATCTGCATATTATATGCGTCGCATCGAGCCCTCAGACAGAAAATATAAATACCCCCAGACCTAGACGAATTTTGTGTGCAACATAACCCTAAGGAGCCGAATTCAGACAAACAAGCAACACAAGACACACCCTAAACGAAGATACTAGAGCTGTAAGAAGGTCCTGAATGTATTCAATTCATTAAGTAGTTTTGTTTTATTGTAATAGTACGCTTTAATTTATCAAGATTGATGGCCGGTAGTATGTGACTACGGAAAATCATATGCCCGCCTTAAAATTGCTTTCCCATCAATTAAAGTTTATATGTTTGATGTCTTTGATGAATTTATATTAGTGTTTTGATAACCTCTGTGTCTAGCTGAGCATTGCTTGGGCCGCCATACCCCTTCCTCGCCTATTTAATCTGACGTCTTTGGATAAATAGGATAGTCATAAGTAATCGTTAAGGGTTTACTCGCCGATATAATGAAACCAACAAGATAGGTTTAATTAATATACACTTCATATAAAACTAGCAATAAAACAAGTGAAAAGCTACTTAATTATCAGGAAAGGTCTTCTTATAGTCTCTAACTATCTATCTGTGTACGTGTATGCTATCCGCTGATTCGTGCTCATTAGTTTAATTTACTGTTTAATATAACCAATATGTGCCAGTCTTTCAGGCTGAACCTCCTTTTGTTAGATTAGGCTGTAAAACTAACTTAGGATATTAAAATACTGATTATGATAACTAGATAATACGTTCCACTCTTAGTGATCGACACTCTACTTACCATTATATACAAACTGACCGGGTACACTGCTCGTTAAGTGTGTGTGTTATTGATAAGTCGGCTAAATATAAATTTAAAACTTGTGTAGGCATTAATACTACTAAACGACAACGACACATCACGCGCATCACTATGTATGGTAACTTTCTGAAAATATTAAGTTTAGGGACTTTTTTTGACATTTCTTAGAAGTTATAAGTATAAGGACCCTTTTTGCAAAGTTATATGACCTTAGAATAAAAAGTTAAAATGTTATAAACTTATAAGGACTAATTTTTCAAAAGTTATAAAGTTAAGGGTATAAATAGTAAATTTTGAAAACTTATAAGTCCAAGGGTCATTCCTGCCATTTTCTCAAAATATAGAAGTATAGGGACTAATTATGTGAAGTTTAGATAGTTATTAACTTAAGTAATATAAGTATTATAAGTATAGGGTAGATTTTGTAAATATATTAAACTTGAAGGTTATAAAGTAACTTATTTTCATATATATAGCAAACCTATTTTAAAGTTAGAAGCATAACACAATACTAGGGACCTTCATGTGAGGAGTACTATGTGGATATTTCGTTTTGACGAGTCTGTTGGGTTTACGATTTAAAGTGCCCTAACTCCTCAAATGATTATTGCATATACTTCTGAATTATGATGGCCCGAACGGTGTTATGTTATAACTAAACTCTAATAACAATATAACTCAATAGTAAGGAACTTCGTGTGAGGAGTTATATACTTCTGAATTATGATGGCCCGAACGGTATTATGTTGGCAGCATAATACAATAGTAGGGAGCTTCATATGAGGAGTTATACTTCTGGATTACGATGGCCTAAACGGTGATATATTATATCTAAGAATCCTAAGATAAAACACTTAATAAACCTAAAACAAAACAACTAGAGCTTGACATGCCTACACAACAATAATAGACCTCAAGATATGTGAGTAAGCAGCCTAGACCTCTAGTCACTTTGACATCAATCACATAGACTTAAGCCCAGGTGAGTTTTCATAGCCTCACACCTTTTAAACGCTTTCTAAATGTTTTCCAAACCCTGTGAGGGGGATACATGCTACTTGCTTTAAAAACCGAATACAAGTCTTTTACTTTGGTTATTGCACAAGTGATACTATTCTGCCACCATTACATTAAGAAAATTCATGAGCCATAATTACTTGCGGGTTTTACGCAAGTGAACGCGGGTATAGTTGATAGATCTATTGGAGTTTGACATCTTTAAGGATTAACTTTGGCAAGTTATCCTACTTGTCCCCTCATGGTTGGGTCTGCAGCCTCCATGACCCGGACTGTCAGTGCGGTTTCATGAGCTTAGTGCAACATACCCCACTCTTGATAATTGTGCATGCATCACAATTATCACACATATACATACATTTTTCCCAGATGGGTGTAGCAACTGAATCCAGGGAACTTGTATTCGCCCATTCCCTAAACCTATGACTCTCACTCAACCTAGTATTGACTTTTAAGCATGTATCCTAGGTAACAAAGCTCTGTGGAAATTATGGCATGGAGTGGTACAAAGCTTGCAGGACTTTTCACTCAGTTATCATTCAAATTTCATAACAAACTTTGATTTTGGGGACCTCCTCTTATAAAACTCTGATGATTTTATTGAATGATAACTCATTCTATAAAAACGTCTCTTTTCGATTCGTTTTCTATTACTGTAACTGTGATTCCATGAAGTAATACCACAACTCTAAATCCGCTGCGGAACGTAAAAATGGGGTTGTTACAAATTGGTATCAGAGCTTCAGTTGTAGAGAACAAGGTCAAAACCTAAACTACAACTATTTTTCCCGATACCTGAGAAAGTCCTTTGTGCCACTTCACTCCCCAATGCCTTTTCCTAGAGCCATACTTGCATTAGATCTGCATACTAGGTATTACTTGAATATTACTTTAGCATATATTCATTTCTGCATTACTAGATAGATATGCCTGCTCCCCAATACTCTATTATTACCCCATACAGAATACATACGGAGAATGTTCATTCCTCTCTGAATGATTCGGATTTTAGCCTTAAGAATTTTTTTCCCGATTCCCCGAATAGCCCTAGGAATAGTATAGATACGCCGTCACCCTTAGGCTTTACATCTTTTATAGATGACCCACACCTAAAACATATAAGAGATTTCTATACTAAGGCATCACCTATCACTTCCCCAAACACTATCCTACACCCATCTTTTCCCACACCTAGGTTAGAACCACATGGTTTCTTTCTCCCTAGAACACCTTATATGCCTAGAATACCCAACCCTGCCTATAACCCTAGACATGAACCTAGGCAACCCTATACTATAGCACCTACACCTTATTTAGTAGACCCTCCCACTTCATCTTGGAAATTTGAAGTCGGAGAAAATCCCATTAAGACAACCTTAGAAAATCAGGAAAATCATGTAGAAGAAATTTTAAATAATCTAGATGAAGTTTTTTTTGACCTTATTAGGAAGATAGAAGAAAGTCATGATAATAACTTAGGTACCCGACCCGACTATAGTAATTTAAGAAATAACCTAGCACAAGCCTATTTTAGGATAGGTAAATTACAAAAGAATCAAATGAGACACCACCATAAGATAGCCTTTGCCCGTTTTAGAATTCGTACCTTAGAAAAGATGATTGATGATGACGAGGAAAGTCATCAATCAAATTTAGGAAACACTATAAACCCTTAGACTTAGGAAAAACCTTGGAAGAAACCTATAAGTAGTATGCCTTAAAAATCATGCTTTAGGATGGTTAAGTATAGTAATACTTTTAAGATATGTAAGATAAGAGAGCAATAATAAGACTTAGGTATATCTTATCGATACTTCCTGGTGTCCCTCGAAAGCTAGGATAACCTAGTCAACCTAGAATTACGTATACCTTTCCCTTGATTACTTTAGGTCATCTTAAACCTTGTAAGAATCCCTAGGAAATTTATGAATAACCCATAAAAATATAACAAGTGAATACTTGTTATAACCCGCCTTAAACCCTTAAACCCTTACTCTGTCATAACCCTTAGAAATATTAGGACCCTGATGCCTTAGACATATAGACTCTTATCACTCTTAACCCCTAATTTGATTGGGTTTCGATTTCAAATCTAACTCCTTGTTGAGAGCCGTCTCATAAGGATACTCGTTCATGAACTTTAGGTTTGGGAAAAGCCTAAAGCTTCATTCTATAGAATCCATCCTCTATTCTTTCTCTTCCATTGATTTTCTTTCCTCGGGCAATCTGCCTAAAAACTCTACCCTCTTAAATCCAACAACACGATATTTGGCATAAATAACAACGCTTGTTAGAAATCTAAGTATAACAAGTTATTTATGACCTTATGCGGTTGTGACTTCCTCTTCCGTTATTCCATGACATTCTATGTCATGAATAACAACTCCTTTCATACCTTCACCATTCCACCCAAAATCCCTTAAACACACTTCCTCTATCATTTCATATGATACTGATGATGAGAATTCTTATACTACATCATAGAGATCTGAATTCTTTCTCTCTCTTATCTCCGGTTTTGACTACTTTTTAAGACTCCTTTTTGGTTAGAAGATCTTTCCCTAACCATTCATATATATGAGTATATAGTAATTATATACAATGTATATTCCCGTCCTTCCCTCTTTATTTCCTTAGGATTACTATGATTCCTAAAAAAAATTACTTACTATTAGAAAACCCCTAGTTACTCTCCTTAGAATACCCATACTTAGGAATAGGAATGACTTTAGGATGCCTTTGGAAGATAGAAATAGAATACCTTAAGTTATGAAGTTAGATTACCATAAAGCATCCCTAAGAATAATTTTGAAGTTAGAAAATTAAGATAGGAAAAAATAGGATTCAATTTAGGAACTTTATCGAGGATATCAGAACTAGAACACAGATTAAGTATAAGAAATTTTAGGAAAAACAGAGAATTAAATAGTAAGCCTCCACCTTAAGACTTTAAACCCCTAATTTAGGACAGGCACATTAAGCTTCTACCAGAAAAGAATAAGTTGTTTTAAGGACACAATTTGCCCCAATCTAATCCTTTAGGATACCCACATAATATTTCGAGAATCTTAGAAAAGTGAAACCTTAGAAAATAATTAAGAAACTTTAATTGATCTGATTAGTGGTTTATGAACTTAAAGCCTTACTTATAGAAACTAGGAAGAATTTATTTAAGGATATTAAAAATACTTAGGCTTGACGTTTCATAGGTTACACATTAGGATATCTACTTAGAAGATACTATGGATACTACCCTAACTGGTTTCAAGTATCTAGGAATAATTATACTTATAATCATAGTGATACTAGTAGTAATAGACCACTTAGGCCAGAAGATTAAACCCAAAGAACCACCTAGGAATAGTAATGCTCCTAATGAAACCCTAGCTAAAGAATCACCTATTCTACCTAGCCCTCCTCCCTTTATAGGAACATCATCAAAAACTAAAACCATAACATCACCCCTAGACTTTAAGTTTAGTACTAAGAGATTAGAAGAACCTTAGGAAGAAAACAAAACTTAAAGGAATCTAGTAAATCTTATCCTTACTTAGAATACCATCCCTTCCGGTATTCTATTCCCCTGTTTTAAAACCTACCCAATCATTTTAACTCCCGCTCCTCCGTTTTAAATTTTACTCTCCCGCTTTTCCTTATCCTCCCGTTTAAACTTCATCCTTTTACCTTTTTTTGCTTCACTCTTCTGTCATTTTTCCTCTATTCTTCTTACTCTAAATTCTCTTCCTATCTCCTACAACGTTCTAAGAGTTAGAACTTGTATTTCTCGTCATATCACAAGATCCTATTGGTTAGGTCTTGTAAGAATATCTATGTTGAATTTTAATCCTCATTATGTTCAACTACGATATTATACTATCTCTCTTTACAAGGGTTGTAAAGGTGAGATTGACGATGCTCATCAATCGAGATGTAGCTAATTGGTAACAGAATAGCTATGGAACTAGCCACCATGGCTAGAACTTGTCTCTGTCATGGTTAGAGTATGTCTCCATCATGAATAGAACTTGTTTTCACCATGGCTAGAACCCGTCTCCATTCTGGTTAGAACTTGTTTCTACCATGACTTGAACTTGTCTCCAAAACACTCTTAAGCCACATTTCCTTAAATGCGGACCACTCTTCCATTTTCCGCCGATACTACTTAAGAACGATTTATGATGATTATTCTATTAAAATGAATTAGGACGCTCTTTCATTTAAAGAATAAAGTTATAAATCGGATGGATCATGAATTTATAAGCTCTTACTTACAAGGATTGGGACACCATTACTTGTGAGTAATGAGATACAAACAAATGAGACCAAGTATCTGGCACATGTACAAACAATTCCTACTCCGTTTGTACAACTTTTTCCTCTTTTCTCATCTTTCTCAATTCATTCTTTCCCNGATCATGAATTTATAAGCTCTTACTTACAAGGATTGGGACACCATTACTTGTGAGTAATGAGATACAAACAAATGAGACCAAGTATCTGGCACATGTACAAACAATTCCTACTCCGTTTGTACAACTTTTTCCTCTTTTCTCATCTTTCTCAATTCATTCTTTCCCCTACTCCTACGTTCATCAAAATCTCGGGACGAGATTTCTTCTAAGGGGGTGAGACTGTAGCAACCCACAAAATCTCATCACAATCATTCCCATTACAAATACCTATAGTAGATATTTCCACAAGTAAATTTTTGTTTTTTGCATGCATATCATTACATAAGTGACTCTCTAGACCTACTCGCGTATCCCTACAAGCTAAATATCTTTACCCACACACCCTATAAACTCTTGGTATGTCAAGCATAGGATTACAACAACACCACACTAAGTGAATTACTAATCTAACACACTAAACTCATCACACATCCCTAATCCAACACTAATTAAGCCCTAATCAAGCCTATGTGTTTACAAAACCCTAATTGCTTATCTGAACTAGTTTGAAAGTGTTCAAGGCTTATGTATAAGTTATCTTAGCATCATTAGGATACCTTATCACCCTTAGACCCGAGTACAATCCCTTAGAGCTTAGGTACAAATCTCTTAAGCACAAAACCATAACTAGGTTATAACTTCCCGGAAACTAGGTCAAACCTTCCCAAACTTTTCCTATAAGCTACCACCTCTTAGTATAAGCTTCTTAGGACTTAGGATTAGTCACTAAACACTCATAGGACCCTAGTCTAGGTGCTAAACCCTAAGCTAGACCCTAATCACCCACTAAGCAAGATTAGGCTATAACTAAACCTAACTTAACCCTAAACCTATGACTAAGTACCCTAAGTACCTCTAGCACCACAAGCAACCTACCTAGCGGCTTACACACCACCTTAGGCTTAACCTAGAACCCTAGGACCCACCTCCATCACCTACTCGTCACCTCCTTTCCCTAAACCGACTCCACGGCTTCATCTTCTCCACATGAACCCTAACCTCCATTGTAGACCTCACACCTCACCCTTATAGCTCCCATTAGTCATCTACTAGCTGTGGCTAGTCACTCCCCCTCCTCATGCCACCTACACACCCCTTGCTTGGCCACCAAGGCTAACGTAGGCTATATAAACCCTCGCACCCTCCTCACTTCAAACAACACCTTCGCTTCTTAAACACCTCATATATTCTGGTCTTAGTAGTAGTACACGAGTCTTAGAAGTCCTTGGAGTCGAGTAGGGAGAGTCTTGAGGCCTTTTTGAGTTCATTTCCCACCGAGAAACCCTAGAAACCCTAGGAAACCCTCGTTAAGCCCTCCCTTGATCACGTAAGCTTCTAATCTAGTTTCTTTTACTTTAGATCAGTCCTAGGATAGATATAGGATGTCTTAGATCACATAAAACCCCTTGCCTAAGTCTTGATAACTAGAACTAGCTCATTTTCTTTTTAAAACCCTAATATAAGTCAAATTTCCTTTTATATGCTATAATCCCTTTTCGTAAGCTATAAGCCAGTTTAGGTAACTTAGTTAAGCTTATAATAGTTAACCATAAGCTAGGAAACCCTTTTGTTTCATAAAAATATAGTTTGCATGGAATTAAGACTAGTTTTGCAAAACTTTCCATGCATAGGGGTATATGATTCGTTGTGTTTTTGTGTCAAAACGGTATATCAAAAATACCAACAAAGTGAGGTCAATGTTATCGTGAGGACAACAAGACGTGGAGAAATACAAGTAAACCTTTTAGGAAAAAGATTACCTCGTAAACTCGTGCAATGTGATATTTTTAAGACCGAGAAGTGATTTCCCGGGTCGTACCCCAACGAGGTGTGAATGGAAAGCTTCGTGAAAAGATCGAGATTAAAATCTTGTATGTTTGGTTGAGAAAAGTTATTTGGTTTTGTTGTACTTTAAATTAACGGAAATTGGAAATTAACGAACGAGAATGAAAATAAAATAGCCTAAGGGGAAACAAGAGGCAAATGGCAAACTAGGGGAATCCTAAAACTCTACGGGAGTCAAAATTAGGTATCGGGAGTCCTAAAACACAAGTTAACAAATAACGTGACGTTTATGCTAAATAAACGTCAACGCGCAAGCAAAAACATGAAAGTAAAGCTACACTAATCCTACGGGTTTCAAAATAATTTTCTAACGCACTAAAAGACAAAAGAAAATTTTAGAAAAAAGAAAATTAAAATTCGATAAAAATTCTAATTATTATGAATTAAAAACTAGTTATCACCAATTAAATTCTAATAATTAAATTACAAGTCCTAAAAATCTGAAACTTTTTTGGAAAATACTATAAGCTAAAACTAATTTTTAGAAAATATAAAAAGTTGAGTTATCAGTTCAAAATAAGCAGTAATAAGCAGTTGAATGAAATAAGCCTAAAAGGGGATTACTACTATAAAAATAAAAAAGGGAGGAAGAGACATTGAGAAGTCCCTAGGGCGAATGGTTTAGGTGTGTGGTGTTATGTCTGTACTTGACTGGTCAAAGGGGAAGGTCAGGGGTTCGAATCCCACCCCAACCCCTTTTTGCAGATTTACTTTTTATTATTTTTTTTTATTTGCTGCTCCTTTTGACACAATCACAAACACAAATTCAAACTTGCAACTATTTTTGAAAATAGATTATAACTACAAGAGATTGATGAATTGACACAGATTAAGGATCAAACTTAATTAGCTTTCAAAACTTTCTTCAGGAGTTTTTCAAACAAGCTCAATAAACCAAACAAGCTCAACTTAAGTACCAAGAACAATAACAACCACTTGAAACAACAACAACAGTAAACTTTTATGAACACAGCTTTTGGAAATTAGCTTAGAAAAGCTTATTAGAATCACCACAGTTCAAAAACTTTTGAGTTCAAGTGAGTTTTTGAGATATCACAGCCAAATAACACCAACAATAGCTAAGACAAATAATCAAATAAAGCTTAAACAAACAAACATAAGCTAAAACTCAGCAATAACAACAACAAGAAACAATAACAAGATCAACAACAAAGAGGAGATCAACAGTCTCATCAAATCCAGACCAAGAACAACAAGAGTAAGTAGCAGCAGC
>LBNU01024605.1:60318-71968 GCA_014162995.1 Artemisia annua | reverse complement strand
TTTATGAACACAGCTTTTGGAAATTAGCTTATAAAAGCTTATTAGAATCACCACAGTTCCAAAATTTTGAGTTCAAGTGAGCTTTTGAGATATCACAAATAACACCAACAATAGCTAAGACAAATAATCAAATAAAGCTTAAACAAACAAACATAAGCTAAAACTCAACAATAACAACAACAAGAAACAATAACAAGATCAACAACAAAGAGGAGATCAACAAGCTCATCAAATCCAGACCAAGAACAACAAGAGTAAGTAGCAGCAGCCAATAAGAACACCAACAAGCTCAGATAAGCCAATAAGCTTAAACACTCAATTAATAAAAATAATAAACAACAACTACAACTACAAGAACACGATTAACAACAAGATTTAACAAGCAATCAAGGAATCAAAAAAAACAAGCTCAGTTTACAAGAACAAAAATGCAGCAGCAGCAGTCCAAAATAAGCCAAAGTAAGGCACAAATTAAGCCACTAAATAAGCCCTAAGGTAAAACCTAAAAGCCTAATCCTAAATAATACCTAGGGGAGTATCCAAAACAACAAAAATTGACCAAGATATCATCAAAAGAAAATGGGTCAGATCTGGTGCAGGGCAGATTTGGGTCAAATAGGCAAGTTCATGACCAAATTCAAGGGACCAAATGATTTCCAAATTCAATTTTTCTTTTTGATATAGATTAACAAGCTGGCTAGGTTCACAAAATACCAAAGAGCTTGTAACTTCAACAAGAATTGAGCCTTATGCAAGCCATTGAAGTTTGTCCCATTTCAACACTATGCAACTTTTGACTTTTTTAAATTTATGAACAATTTGACTAATCTGAGTTTCTAATGGTCCTAGATGACTGTGATTGTTGTTAAAACCTAATATGGTACTAAATCAAGCAAACTAAACAAGTTCTAAACTAAATTAAGGATTATGCTAGGCTAATATCCAACAGTTAAGCCTATATAAAAATTTAAAGCTCATTTTGACTTTTTGCTTGAAAGTTACCAAAGCCACAGTTGAATTGAGCTAGTGTAAGCCTAATAGAGATGTCTACATAGTTTTTATACCATGACAACAACAATAACACAGCTACACAGTCAATTCCAAACACCCCTTAAGAACAGTTAATGAAAATTTATTGAAGCAAAGTAAAAGTTTAACAAAAAAAACTACCAGATTAACTCATTATCATACTGAATGAACTCAGATAAATAGGAATCAACAAAAATTAGGAGCAGTAACTAGTGAACAAAGCTTTTGCAAGAAAATGTGGAAACAGATTCTTACAAGTTATCCAAAGTAGAAGTTAGGCAGACCCAAGGACCAAGTTATTATCCTAATGCTCCCTTGAGCTCTAAACTAGAACCATAATCATCTCTGCAACTGCAACTCTTTCTTCTTTCTTCAGTTTTTTTGTAATTTTTATTTTTTTCTTTGTATTTTTTTTTCTTTTCTTTCTTTTTGAGTTTACTGTTTTCAATACTTGAAATAATAATAAAGGAACAAACTGTAACAACAATAACAATTCTTTGCTAAAATTTGAAATTCAAAAAAATATTGAAAAAGCTTGAAAGTGAACCAAAACTTGAATTAAATTGATGGAAAAATGTTACAAAACTATTCTAAGGTTACTGAAATAAGAAAAATACATGAGAGAAGATGCCTCCAGGCTTACAAAATAACTCCTATTTATACTAGATGAGAAAAACTAGGGTTTCCTGCTCTTGTGCTTCCTTTGTGAGATAAAACAGTGTAAAAACACTCCTTGTGCTTTCTTCAATCAATCCCAGCCATTAGATTAAAGTTTGAGTGATCATGGCCCTTGTTTCACTTTTGGCGGGAAAAAATTGTGGTGGCAGTTTGGATTGCCAGGGTGTCAAAGGTGGTAGGTATGGGTTTGTGAGAGGAGGAAAAGTGAGTGGGATATACTTTTGAGGAGAGTGGAGTGTTGCAGGGGTTGGTCGGGGAGGTGGTGATGGTGATCTGCTAGTTAAACGTGAAAGGGCGGAAAGGTAGGGGAAAGGTATAGTTGACCCGTTTTTTTTTATTTGTTTTGACTTGGGTTATACAAACGGGGAGGGGGTGTTTTGGGCTGGAAGAGTTATGGGCCTAGGGAAGTGGATCTAGTTTGCGATTATGTAAAGGTTGGGTTTGTTGGGTTTATGTGGTGTTGGATTAATAATAGATAGGGTCCGTTTGGTTTAACAAGTAAACAAGCCCAAGGATCATTTATGTATTTTTTGAATTTTGAAGGGTATTTTCTGCCAATCTCTCAAACTTCATTCAAGGGCCACTTTTGCCAAGTCATGATTTCCCAAGGTTCTTTTCATCATTTTTCTTCAATCTAAAATTCTCGGGGACCATTATTGCCAAACTTGCAAACTAGAGGGACTGAAGTTGTCAAACTTTGAAAACTTTATTCCTGGGACTCAAAATGTCATTTTATGATTTTTGGAGAATGATTATTGACTTTTCTTTATAAAAACTCTCCAGGGACCATTTGTGACATTTTCTGAAAGTTCAGCGACTAGTTTTGACATTTTTGCATATTTGCTTAGTTTTTCGTCTATTTTCAATCCTTTGTATCAGAAACACGCAAAAACATACTCCAAGGACATTTGTGACATTATTTGGTCGTTTAATTGGTGTTCTTGGTTGTTTTTGACTCGTAAAACGGAAGAAAAGATATGTGCAAAACTGCACATTTCAGTATATATGGTAACTTTCTGAAAATATTAAGTTTAGGGACTATTTTTGACATTTCTTAGAAGTCATAAGTATAAGGACCTTTTTGCAAAGTTGTATGACCTTTGGATAAAAAGTTAAAAAGTTATAAACTTATAAGGACTAATTTATCAAAAGTTATAAAGTTAAGGGCATAAATAGTAAATTTTGAAAACTTATAAGTCCAAGGGTCATTCCTTCCATTTTCTCAAAATATAGAAGTATAGGGACTAAATATGTGAAGTTTAGATAGTTATAAATTTAAGTAATATAAGTATTACAAGTATAGGGTAGATTTCGTAAATATATTAAATTTGAAGGTTCTAAAGTAAACTATTTTCATATATATAGCAAAGCTATTTTAAATTTAGAAGCATAACACAATACTAGGGAGCTTCATGTGAGGAGTACTATGTGGATATTTCGTTTTGACGAGTCTGTTGCGTTTACGATTTAAACTGCCCTGGCTCCTCAAACGATTATTGCATATACTTCTGAATTATGATGGCCCGAACGGTGTTATGTTATAACTAAACTCTAATAACAATATAACTCAATAGTAAGGAACTTCGTGTGAGGAGTTATATACTTCTGAATTATGATGGCCCGAACGGTATTATGTTGGCAGCATAATACAATAGTAGGGAGCTTCATATGAGGAGTTATACTTCTGGATTACGATGGCCTAAACGGTGATATATTATATCTAAGAATCCTATGATAAAACACTTAATAAACCTAAAACAAAACAACTAGAGCTTGACATGCCTACACAACAATACTAGACCTCAAGATACGTGAGTAAGCAGCCTAGACCTCTAGTCACTATGACATCAATCACATAGCCTTAAGCCCAGGTGAGTTTTCATAGCCTCACACCTTTTAAACGCTTTCTAAATGTTTTCCAAACCCTGTGAGGGGGATACATGCTACTTGCTTTAAAAACCGAATACTAGTCTTTTAATTTGGTTGTTGTACAAGTGATACTATTCTGCCACCATTACATAACTAAAATTCATGAGCCAAAATCAGTTGCGAGTTTTACAGAAGTGAGCGCGTGTATAGTTGATAGATCTATTGGAGTTTGACAACTCCCGTTGGTTTACCTCAGCCGGGTAACCAATAAGTACTACTTGAAACCTCTAAGGATTAACTTTGGCAAGTTATCCTACTTGTCCCCTCATGGTTGGGTCTGCAGCCCCCATGACCCGGACTGTCAGTGCGATTTCATGAGCTTAGTGCAACATACCCCACTCTTGATAATTGTGCATGCATCACAATTATCACACACATACATACATTTTTCCCAGATGGGTGTAACAACTGAACCCAGGGAACTTGTATTCACCCACACCCTAAACCTATGACTCTCACTCAACCTAGTGTTGACTTTTAAGCATGTATCCTTGGTAACGAAGCTCTGTGGAAATTATGGCATGGAGTGGTACAAAGCTTGCAGGACTTTTCACTCAGTTATCATTCAAATTTCACAACAAACTTAGATTTTGGGGACCTCCACTTATAAAACTCTGATGATTTTATTGAATGATAACTCATTCTATAAAAACGTCTCTTTTCGAGTCATTTTCTATTACTGTAACTGTGATTCCATGAAGTAATACCCTAACTCTAAATCCGCTACGAAATGTAAAAATAGGGGTGTTATAGGTGGCAGAGTTTACTCGTGCAACAACCAAAGAAAAAGACTTGTATTCAGTTTAAAGCATGTATCCCCCTCACAGGGTTGTAAAGCATTTAAATGTGAGGCTATGAAAACTCACCTGGGTCTTAAGATAAGTAAACTAGGGGTTTAGACAACTCACTCACGTATCCTGGGGTAGTGTAGGTGTGTGTATGTCAAGTCTTTGTTTAGGTTTTCTCAACTAATCACTCTTAAGGTTTTTAAATATAACATAACACCGTTCGGGCCATCGTAATCCAGAAGTATAACTCCTCACATGAAGCTCCCTACTATTGTATTATGTTATCAACATAATACCTTTCGGGCCATCATAATTCAAAAGTATATAACTCCTCACATGAAGCTCCCTATTATTGAGTTATGTTGTTATTAGGTTTAGTTATAACATAACACCGTTCGGGCCATCATAATTCAGAGGTTATGCAATAATCGTTTGAGGAGCCAGGGCACTTTAAATCGTAAACCCAGCAAACTCGTCAAAACGAAATATCCACATGATACTCCTCACATGAAGCTCCCTAGTATTGTGTTATGCTTCTAACTTAAAATAGGTTTTTATACTTATATGAAAATAGTCCGTTTATACCCTTCAAGTTTATATATTTACACTTTCTACCCTATACTTATAAACTTATAACATTTAAGCATATAACTTTCTAACTTTTGCACATTTAGTCCCTATACTTATGTATTTTAGAGAAATGGAAAAAATTGTCCTTAAACTATAATAACTTTCAATATTTTCCTTTTATATCCTTAACTTAGCAATATTTGCAAAACTAGTCCTTTTATGTTTATAATTCATTTTACTTTCTATCCTAGGGTTTTAGACTTTTGCAAAAAGAGTCCTTATACTTATAACTTCTAAGTAATGTCAAAAACAGTCCCTAGACTTCATATTTTCAGAAATTTACAATATATACCCCTATGCACGAAAACTATTGCAAAACTAGTCCTTTTTCCATGCAAATTGTATTCTAATGAGATATTTAAGTTTCCTAGCTTATTTTTAGTTAATATATAGTTAACTAAGTTTCCTAATTCAGATTATATCACATAATGAGGAAATTTAGCACATAAACTCCTAATTTTCTAAAACTATGGTTTCAAAATGAAAACTTCTAAAAGGAAAAGTTCATGTGTATCCTAAAGGTTCTAAGGCATATCCTAGGTGTCCTATATCAGTACTAAGGTAATTAGAACATGGGCTAAGGCTTACCTAGGTTGTGGAAAGTATAACGAGGGTTTTAGGGTTTCTATACCTAACTCGACAAGGATCAAAGCTTTTGTACTCGACTCCTAAGGGTTCTAAGGGTTCTATACTATAGAAATGTATGTGATAGAGAAGAAAGGGTAGTGTGGAATGAAATGGTGAGGGATTGCTCGCTATTTATAGGGTCCATTTGTGTAGCGAGCAAGAAAAGGGAGTAGGAGGTGGCGAGGAGGGGGAGGTGACTATGCAGAGCTATATGGTGACTAAGGGTGCCTAGGAGGGTGACTATGTCGAGCTACAACTAGCTAGGGGGCGCCCTTAGGCCGGTTGTGGCCATGGCGGTTTTAACGAGCCAAGTTAGACACAAGGAGGTGATCCACCTCCTTTCTTGGCTGCTAGGGAGGTGCTAGGTTGCTTTCTTAGTATAAGGGAGGTGCTAGGGTGATAGCTTGTGAGTTTTGAGGTGCTAAGGTAGCATGGTTTAGGTTTTAGTTTTAGTTTTAACCTAGTTTTGCCTAGAGAGAGTTTAGGGTTTNGTGATCCACCTCCTTTCTTGGCTGCTAGGGAGGTGCTAGGTTGCTTTCTTAGTATAAGGGAGGTGCTAGGGTGATAGCTTGTGAGTTTTGAGGTGCTAAGGTAGCATGGTTTAGGTTTTAGTTTTAGTTTTAACCTAGTTTTGCCTAGAGAGAGTTTAGGGTTTTTCCTAGGGTTTGGTGCCTATTTTAGGGTCCTATGAGTGTTTAGTGACTAATACTAAGTTCTAGGTGGCTTATACTAAGTGGTGGTAGCTTATGGTGAAGATTTGGGAAAGTTAAACCTAGTCTTCGAGAAGTTATGACCTAGTTAGGGTTTTGTGCTTATGGGACTTGTACCTGAGTTCTGGGGAGTTGTACTATGTTTTAGGGAGTCTAATATATCCTAAAGTTGCTATTGTAACTTATACTTAAGCCTTGAACACTTTCAAGCTAGTTCAGATAAGCAACTAGGGTTTTAAAGTTAACCATAAACACATAGGTGCAATTAGGGTTTTCTGGTAAGTATAGTGTATTAGAGTGGTAGTTTACTTAGTGAAATATGTTTAAAACCTAGATTTGACATACCGGGATGTTTACATCAAGTAAACATAGTAGTGGTTTGCATAGGTGGTTATGTGAGCTTGTCTAGAGGTTATATAGGCAATAGTGGTATAGTAAAGCAAAAAATTTTACTTGGGAAATAGCTATAGGCATTTCTAACCTAGGTTGTGCTTAGTGAGGGCCTAAGTTAAGTTAGTAAGGCTTAACTAACCTATGGGAAGCTAGTAAGGAAGTTAGTGGGTTGCTACATCTGGAGCCGATAAGAGTTTCGTATCTATACCCTTTGCCTCTAGACTTAGGATCAAACCCATAGCTTTAGATACCTACTATGACATTGAAATGGCTGACGGAAACTTAGTTAGTACTAACACCGTCATTCAGGGTTGTACCCTAACTTTACTTAGCCACCCTTTCGAAATCGATCTTATACCCATAAGACTTGGTAGTTTTGACGTTGTTGTGGGAATGGATTGGTTGTCCAAGAATCAAGCTCAGATTCTTTGTGATGAGAAAATCATCCATGTTCTTATCAACGGAGAAACTTTAATTATCCAAGGAGATTGAAGTAAAACCCGTCTTAACCTCATCTCCTATATCAAAATGGAACGATACATATCACAAGGTTGTCAAGTCTTTGTTATTCAAGTAACGGAGACTAAGCCAGACGAAAAACAACTAGATGAGATCCCTTTAGTCAGGGAATACCCAAAAGTTTTTCCTAAGGATTTACCTGGCTTACCTCCCGTTTGTCAAATAGAATTTCAAATCGATTTAATCCCCGGAGCGGCACCAATTGCACAAGCACCCTATAGGTTAGCCCCTTCAGATATGAAGGAACTCTCTGAACAACTCCAGGAATTAGCCGATCGAGGTTTCATACGCCCAAGTACATCACCCTGGGGAGCTCCTGTCCTATTCTTTTAAAACAATGACGGATCTTTTAGGATGTGTATCGATTATCGTGGATTGAAGAAACTTACTATTAAGAATCGGTACCCATTACCCAGGATTGATGACTTATTTGATCAACTTCAAGGTTCGAGCGTTTATTCAAAAATCGACTTATGATCTGGTTATCATCAACCGAGAGTGAGGGAAGAGGATATACCTAAGACCTCTTTCAGAACGAGATATGGGCACTATGAATTTCAGGTGATGCCATTTGGTTTGACAAACGCACCAGCAGTTTTCATGGATCTCATGAACCAAGTGTGTAAACCATACCTGGATAAATTTGTAATAGTGTTCATAGATGAGATCCTTATCTATTCTCGTAACGAGGAAGAGCACGCTAAACACTTGAGGATAATCCTTGAATTACTTAAGACAGAGAAACTTTATGCAAAGTTCTCTAAGTGCGAATTCTAGATTAGTACCATGCAATTTCTATGACACTTGATAGATAAACAAGGACTTCGTGTCGATCCTGCAAAAATTTTAGCCGTCAAAAATTGGCCGTATCCTACGAATCCCACCAAAATACGCCAATTCTTAGGACTCGCGGGTTATTATAGAAGGTTTATTGAGGGATTTTCAAAGATCGCAAAACCTTTAACGGAGTTAACCTAAAAAACATGAAGTTTGTCTGGGAAAAAGACCAAGAGATAGCTTTCCAACTTTTGAAGAGAAAGTTGTGTGAAGCTCCGATTTTAGCATTACCAGAGGGAAACAACGATTTCGTTGTTTACTGTGATGCTTCGCGTCGAGGTCTTGGAGCTGTATTGATGCAAAGAAATAAGGTTATCGCCTATGCATCATGACAACTTAAACCACATGAGAAAAACTACACCACACACGATCTAGAATTAGGAGCAGTAGTGTTTGCTCTAAGAATATGGAGACATTATCTGTATGGCACAAAATGTATGGTTTTCACCGATCATAAAAGCTTGCAGCATATTCTTAATCAAAAAGAGTTGAACATGAGACAACGACGTTGGATAGAACTGCTCGCTGATTACGATTGTGAGATTCGTTACCACCCTGGCAAACCTAACGTAGTAGCAGATGCTTTGAGCCGTAAGGAACGAATCAAATCACCTAGAGTTAGGTCGTTAGTTATGACTCTCCATTCAAATCAACCTTCTTGAATACTCAAAGCCCAGGATGAAGCCCTCAAAGAGGAAAATCTCAAAATGGATAACCTACGAGGAATGCATAAGGCTTTTGAGGTGCGTTCAGACGGAACTCGTTGTATTAAGAATCAGAGATGGTTACCATATTATGGTAACTTAAGGAACTTAATAATGCACGAGTCCCACAAATCTAAGTACTCCATCCATCCGGGTTCTGACAAGATGTATCAATATCTGAAGAAACACTATTGGTGGCCCTACATGAAGGCATCCATTGCTAGACATGTGGGCAAGTGTTTAACATGTTCTAGAGTAAAGGTTGAATGTCAAAAGCCATCCGGCTTATTGGTACAGCCTGAAATTCCCATTTGGAAGTGGAGAGGATTACTGTTACACCCCGTGCCCGCTTTGACAAAAAATTAAAATTTACACGCGGAAACGCTTGACTTTAATGGGCATACAGTTACTCTTTTGACCATTTACAAAAATCTATAAATATTCAGACCTATATTTTTAAATGAAACTAGACTCAATTACCTTCGAAACACCAGGTGGCGCGACCCGTAACGACTAACGGATTAAAAGATATGATTTTCTGAAAATCAACAAAATCTGAAAATCGCCTCCAAACCGCGGGTTTGATTCCAAATCGTTTTGGTTCATCGCATTCTGTCTCCCAGTGATGAGTGTGTAAATACTCATCATTTTTGTCCCATCTGAACTATAAAAACAGCTAAAAACACACAGATATGCCTCATAATACTGCAAATATCCTTGGATTGTGTTTTTATGTGTTACAGGTACAAAAGGATTGAAAACAGATGATAAACGAGTAAAGTTTGCAGAATTGGCAGAATCAGTCCCTCAACTTTTAAAAAGTGTCAGAATTGGTCCCTGGAAGATTTATTTTGAAGAAAAGTCAACAACAGTCCCCTAGGAATCAAGGAATGATAATTTCAACCCTTGGATTACAAGTTTCATGAATTGGCAAGAAAGGCCCCTCAAGTTTCAAACTTGACAGAAAATACCCCTGGATGTTTAATTTGGAAAATATTCAACAGGGGTCCTTATATTATTGAAACTTGGCAAGAAAAGTCCTTTTGATAAATTTGGTACATTGGCAAAACCTACCCCTCAACTTTTCAGCATTTTACTACTTTGGTCCTTGGGCTTTTAGTTAATAAATACAAACGGACCCTTTATATTAATACAACCCAACACCACTCTTTTACTAACCAACCCAACCTACCCTTTTATATTTACCAGGCCCAACTCCCTGAGCCCAAAACCAAACCCAACCCTTTTATAATAAAACGGGGTCAACCCCCCCCCCTCCTCACTGCACCAAAACCTCCCTTCCCTCCACTGCAATACCACCCCAACTTGCTCACCCACTATTCCCACTCCTGTTCCCTCCTCCCAACAACTAAACAAGATGCATTAATTGCATCTTCTCCCTAACACTCAACCCTAACAACTTGCCAAGATTTTGGCGCCAAAATCTGTTTTAAAGGTTGGGATCACCTTATCTCCAATCCAATGGTCCAGAAGTTATGGGATTTGTTCAGAGGACCACAAGGAACCCTAAAAGTCATTATAAAACAAGAAAGAAGTAGAAGAGAAGGAAGTAGTTTTTTAGTTAGTTTAGTATGTCGTTTTTATAAGTTTTACATTTTCAGTTGTAGTTTTTAGTTTTAAAAGGTTGTAATCAGTTTCTCTAGTGTAATAAACACTTTGTTTAATCTAAATTTCAGGCTTCCTTATTTAAAATCAGAATTTGCAATTTTCACTTGAAAATCTCAATTTATTTTTATGTTGTTAAAAGTTGTTGTTTAAATGATCCTTTAAGCTTATATAAATCACTAAGTAGCTTTTATAAGCTTCCTGAGCATTTGAGCTTGTTCTAATTCAGTTTTACTAAAATACTAGAAAATACCAAAAAAAAAGTTTAAAAATAAAAAAATAGCTGAGAAGATGAAAGAAGCATTGGAGCAAGGTTTATTATGGATTGCCTTGGGTTAGTAGCTTCTTGGGAAGTGATGAGTGTGTAAATAGTCATCATTTTTACCTAATCTGAACTGCCAAAACATCCAAAAACACCAAATAATGCATCAAAACAGTGAAAATATTCCAAAAGTGTGTTTTATGTGTTCTAGATGCAAAATGTTTGAAAACAAATGAAAAACGAACAAAGTTTGCACAATTGGCAGTTTTAGTCCCTCAACTTTCACAATTTGTCAAATCTAGTCCCTGGTTATTTCAAAATATGCAAAATATCATAAAAGGTCCTTGGGGATTCATAAGTTGTCAAAACAAACCCTTTGAATATCAAAAATCACAAATTTACAACTTTGGTCCCCCAAGTTTGAAAAATGTTAAAAATGGTCCTTGGTGAGTTAAAAAGTAAAAATAATCAAAAATGAACCTTGTACTATTCATAAATGACACAATTGGTCCTTATGGTAAAATTTTGGAAAATTACAAGTTTGGTCCCTGAAGTTTCACAAAATGGCACAAATGGTCCCTAGACTTTCAAAAGTGGAAAAATCAACAAAGGTCCTTCTAATATTTGAAGATTGGCAAGAGTGGTCCTTATGATAACTTTGGAAAAGTCACAAAACCCAACCCTCAAAAATCAGGAAATTACAAATATGGTCCTTGTGAAAACTATAAACCAAACGGACCCCTTTTTACTTCATAAACCCAATCCAGTCCAAAACAAACCCAAACACAAACACAACAACACCAGCCCATACCCCCACCCTTATAAATCCCAGGCCCAACTCCCTTTTCCTTGGCCCAACCTTCACCAGCCCAACTCCCACCCCTTTGTTATAATTTAAACCAGACACCCCCTTCCTTC
>LBNU01024605.1:27866-46888 GCA_014162995.1 Artemisia annua | reverse complement strand
ATTGCTCTTATATGCTCATTTCAGTTCATTACATCATTGTGTTTGCTTATGATTCATTGTTATGGTTTTAAATCAACAAAAGCTTTGAAAATCAATTATTGAATCTGTTAAAGAGGTGTTTGGTTCAGATTGATTCTCTGAGTTCTAGCCAGTATATGTTGTTGTTGTTGGTTCATACAAGTCACCTTAGACCATTCTGAGTGATTTCAAGCATAAAAACCATAAGTCTTTTGAACAAAAGTCAAAAACTCACTTTAATCCTTTCAAATTGTTCACTGTGTGGATTTGTGGTTCCAAATCTTGCAAATCAGTCCATAAATAGTTGTTGTCACTTAAATTAAGTTCATTATAAGTTAAAACAACATAATCAATAAGTAGTATTGATCCAAAGTTCACCAAAGTCAAACTGTGTTCATCAATCAAAAAGTCAAATTGACAGATAAAAATTTTTTTTGAATAAAACAGTTGACTTAATTGTGATCTTGTTGTTATGAATTAGGTTGTGAGCTTGTAGAGTATTAATATTTTGTTGCTAATCTTTATTATGGTATTTTTTATTTAATTTTTATCTAGCTTTACACTGCTTATTTAGTGGTTTTTTCTTAGTTCATTTTTCAAAATCTGTCCTGTGTCACAGCTTTAACCAAAAGTCATAAGCTTGCAAAATCTTTGTTAGTTAGTCTTAGCTTTTGATTCTTGTTGATTTGGAAAGCTCATTTGGCCAGCTACTTGTGCAATTAATTGTTTCTTACTTTAGAGCTTTTCACATTGCTTTTTCATTGGCTTTCAAAAAGGACTTTTTCAAATACTTGCCCTGTACACAGTCTCAACACCTTTTTCATATGCTTGCATAAGCTTCATTAGAGAGCTTTAGCATTTGTATTTTAGCTTTTTGAGAAGCTCACCTAGCTGACTCAATAAGCCAGTGCTTATTTTCCATTCCCAAGCTTGTTCAATAGGGCTTCTCATAGCTTTTTACTTGGCCAAATTGATATTGCAAACTGAGTCAGTGTATACTGCCCCTTTTCACCCAACTTCACAAGCTTGCCATAAGTTCATCAGTGGGTCCCACCCCTTGAGTTTTAGCTTTTTGGAAGGCCCATACGCTCAGCTTATTGGATTTATCCACCATTTGGACTTTTTATCACTCCTGTGGGCCCCACAAGGTTTGCAAAATTGTCCCAAGTCTGTGTGTAACTGTGATGATCAGGATTGCTTATTTGTGCTTATTTGCTTATTCTGCCATGGATTGTTGTTGATTTAAGTTCATTTAGGTTCATTTAAGTTGTTTGTAACTTATTTAATCATTTGTGTTCACTGTGTGGCTTATTTCTAGCTTTTGCATAGTTAGTTTGACCAAAGTCAAACTGCTTAGCCATTTAGCACTCCAAAGTGCTTATTTTTGAGAACCAAAAGTTTTGTTTTCACAAAAGTTGCATATTTTCAGTATTAAAATAGTTTTATAAAAGAAAAATCACAAAACACCAAATTAAAAATAGTGATAGCTTCTATTTAAGCCATTTGGCTTATTGCTCAGCTTTTTCAAAAAGCAATTTTCATTTTTATATTTTTAATAATTTCCTGTCATCTTTTAGTATTTGTAATAATTTTCTTAGATTTTTATCTTTTAATTTAGTATTTATAATAATTAATAATAGATTAAATAATAATTAGGTAATATTAGTTAATAAATAGTTTTATTAAATTTTATTTAACAACAGTAGGTTTTTATAATTTTTCTAGGTTTTATAAATCATTTAGAATTTTTAGAAAATAGTTTCTTAATTATTCCTGTTCATTTTCTATTTATCTTAATTAAGTTAGTTTAAATAGTTCTTAATAGTAATTAAGTTAATAATTAGTAAAATAGTTTAATAATAATTTTTATAAACTTTTTATAATTTTTTAGGATTCCTGTAATTGTTAATTAGTTTTAAAAAATATTTCTTAATTTTCTAAGTCATTTTTAGTATTATTAGTAATTTAAATTAGTTAACTAGTTTAATTAGTAATTAATTAATATTATATTCAGAAAAAGACAAAAATACATATTTTTTGTTTTTATATCATTTTTAAGTTATTTTAGAATTTGTAAAAATAAATTTTCATTTCCTTAGTTTTAAATAATATTATATTATATTTAGTTTAAGTTAAATAGTTATTATAAGTATTAAATAGTTTTTAATTAATATTAAATAATAAAATAATCAAAAAAATAATTTTCTTTTTAATTTAATTTTCTTTTCGTTTTAAGTTTTTAAAAGTTTCATTTTTACCCCTGTAGTTTGTAATTGTTCATAATTAACCTTTTTCCATTTTACCTGATTAGTCTGTCTGTATTAGGTTTTCCCAAAGCCTAATTTTGTTTCCCTGTAGTGTAGAATTTTGTTATTTATCATTTTCTTAGTGTAATCAATACCAAAATAATCATTCTCAATCTGGTTACTATTCCCAATCACTCATTCCATAAACGTTTTCAAAAATACAATTTCAATCTCGTCGGGATATAACGACCCGGGAATACACTGTGCTTACACCGGATCATTAATTGACCACTCTCTCCCTCATTTGACTTAGTTGACCACACCCGGTTGACTGGTTAGTTTGGGAGGAGTCAAATATGCCATGGTCGTTAGAGACTTTAAGAAGTTCTTTCGAAGACGAGGGAAATTCGTAAGGCAACCTAAAGATGACAAGAAAGTTTTCCGAAAAGATCGTGATGATAAGAAAGGAAAGGTGAAAGAAAGTGTTTTAGGTGCGGAGACACAAGTCATCTCATAGGAATGTCCAAAACCACCCAAAAGCAAATCTCAAAGAGCTTTTGTAAGTGGTGCTTGGAGCGATAGTGAAGATGATGACGAGGAGCCAAAGAATGACGAGATTGCTCTCATGGCTCATGACTCAAATGAGGTACACTCCGATTCATCTTGTTCTTCTATTGATGATGACACATTACAACAAGAATATAACAAACTTTGTGAACTAAGCTTAAAAATCATAAACAAAAACAAATTTTTGAAAACTAAAAAGGAACTTTTAGAAAATGAAGTTTATGAATTAAAAGGAAAAGCTAAGAGGTTAGAAAAGAGTAAAAGTGTTGACACAATGTGTAAATCATGTCAAAAGTTTAGACTCGAAATTGAGAAGCTTAAAATTACTCAAGGTGATCTAATAAAACAAACCACAAAGTTTAAAAGGTTCGATAAAAGTATTTCTTGTGCGGATGAAATAATGAAACTTCGAAAGTAACCATTTGATAAAACGGGACTAGGTTTCATGAAATCAGAAACTCCAAAGAGTCAAACGAAACAAGACGAAAAAGCACAAGAAACTAACAAAACTACTACGGGTGCCCACGGACCAGACGGAACCAAAAATTTGGTTCCGTCCGTTGAAACCAAAGGTTCCGCGAGGTCTGCAGCAGAAAAGCTAGTTTCTATGTCGGATCGTACTAAATTCGTTAAAGTCACAAATAGGTCCAATACTAGTGTAAATGAAACAAAACTAAAACCGGCTATTAAAGCTGGAGTAAGAAATGAATTTAGAACTAAAACTACTCAACCGAGGCCTAAAACTCCTATTCCTAAACGCCCCTTTCCAAAGAGCAACTACAACACACAACCAAACTACCAGCATGGTTGGAACCAAAACATACCTAGACATTACCAAACTCCAAATTACACGTCATGGAACCCATATCTTCCATTCTCATACATGGATCAAGTTAATGGTATGTTTAACCAAAATGGACCCATGAGATATTGGGGACCAAACGTTTGAGTGTTTTTCATAAAATAGGTATGCTTCAAAGTTAGTTTGGAACCAGATGAATGGATCAAAGATAGCGGTTGCTCAAGGCACATGACGGGAAACAAAAGCCTCTTTTCAACATATCAAGAATGTGATGGAGGTAATGTTACTTTTGGTAGCAAGGTTAAAAGCAAAATCATCGGAAAAGGAACAATCTCTCATGACTCTCTCTCTATAGATGATGTAGCTCATGTTGATAACCTAGGTTTTAATCTCCTTAGTATTAGTCAACTTTGCCGTAAGAATTATAACGTCCTTTTCAGTGAAAATGGAAGTAAAATACTTAAATATGGCATAACCTTAGCCAAAGGTGTCCTTAAGAACAACGTATATGTCATGAAGATTGATCAAACATCTAGAGACAAACATTGCCTCACCTCATTAGATGAATCTTCTACTTTAGGGCATAGACGTTTAGGACACGCTAATATGAGACTTATCCAAAACCTCTCCTCCAAAGATCTAGTTAGAAACATTCCTAAGTTGAGATACGACCAACACTTTTGTGATGCTTGCAAAATCGGTAAACAAGTTCATAGTAGGCATAAGGCTAAAAATGTGGTGTCTACATCTAAGTGTCTAGAACTCTTACATATGGATTTGTTTGGTCCATCCGCTATACAAAGCTATGGAGGTAACTTCTACACTTTGGTTGTAGTGGATGATTATTCAAGATATACGTGGACAAAAGTTTTTGAAAAGTAAAAACGAAGCTTTTGACCAATTTGAAATTCTAAGTAAGAAAATTCAAAATCAATTAGGAACTTGCATTGTATCCATTAGAACGGACCACGGTCGTGAATTTGATAATGAAATACAATTTGGAAACTTTTGTGATAAAAATGGCATAACACATAATTTCTCGGCACCACGCACTCCTCAATCTAACGGTGTAGTAGAACACAAAAATCGGACTCTTCAAGAGATGAGTAGAACAATGCTTAATGAACAAAATATTCCACAAAAATTTTGGTGTACCGCCGTTGACACGTCAACCTACATTTTAAATATATAAAGGTAAAAAGCCTTCATTAGGATATTTTAGAGTGTTTGGGAGCAAATGCTTTATACTTAACACCAAGGATTATCTCACCAAATTTGAACCAAAGTCTTATGAAGGATTATTTATTGGATATTGACAAAGTAGCAAAGCTTATATTGTCTTAAACAAAGAATCCTTAAGAGTCGAGGAACCGTTGAACGTAGCATTCGATCAGAGTCCACCTCCCTCTAAGACATCACCTTTGGTAGATGATGACTTAGTTGAAAGTCAAGTAATGGAAAATCAAGAAATCTTAGATAATGATAAGGAAGATGAACTATTAAATAAAGAAATTATCAATAACAAAGAATATAAAAGTCATCTGATAGATAGTGTCATAGGAAATATTAACGAAAGAACACTAAGATCAAAAGTCCAAAATGAAAGTAACTTCTTTCGTATCGTGTCAACCATTGAACCAAAAAATATAAATGAAGCTATAAAAGATGAGTCATGGGTAATAGCCATGCAAGAAGAATTAAATCAATTTGTTAGAAATGACGTTTGGACATTAGTTCCTCAACCAAAAAGTCAAACAATAATTGGAACAAAATGGGTCTTTCGTAATAAAATGGATGAAAATGGCATAGTGTCTAGAAACAAAGCTAGGCTAGTAGCAAAAGGTTATAATCAACAAGAAGGCATTGACTACGATGAAACTTTGCTCCGGTTGCTAGGCTCGAGTCAATAAGGATTTTACTTGCATATGCATGCGCACACGATT
Source organism: Artemisia annua (assembly GCA_014162995.1). NCBI lineage: Eukaryota > Viridiplantae > Streptophyta > Magnoliopsida > Asterales > Asteraceae > Artemisia > Artemisia annua. The sequence continues at coordinate 41,312 of LBNU01024605.1, read as the reverse complement.
TTAAACTCTTTCAAATGGACGTCAAAAGTGCATTCTTAAACGGTTTTATAAATAAAGATGTGTATGTTGCTCAACCATCGGGCTTCATCGATTTTGAAAAACCTAATCATGTTTACAAACTTAAAAAGGCTTTATACGGACTTAAGCAAGCTCCAAAAGCGTGGTATGATCGACTTAAGACCTTCCTAGTTGACCATAAGTATACCATGGGCTTTGTCGATAATACTCTCTTCACTAAAAAGAAAGGTTCACATATTATTATAGTCCAAATCTATGTTGATGACATCATATTCGGATCAACTTGTCAAGAATTATGTGCCGATTTCTCAAAAATCCTGCATGATGAGTTTGAAATGAGTATGGTGGGAGAACTCAACTTTTTCCTAGGACTACAAATCAAACAATTAGAAGATGGTATTTTCTTTAACCAATCCAAATACATAAAAGACATGCTTAAGAAATTTGGTCTTGAAGACTCAAAACACCTATGTCCTCGGAAACTAAACTCACCAACAATGAGGAAAGTGAATCCGTAGATAACACTAAATATAGAGGTATGATTGGAAGTCTACTTTACCTCACGGCTAGTAGACCCGACATTATGTTTAGTGTTTGTCTATGTGCTCGTTTTCAAGAAGATCCTGAAACAATCAATCTTTAAGCCGTTAAAAGGATTTTTAGATACATTAAGGGTAATACACATTTAGGATTATGGTATCTCAAAGGAATGGGAGTAGACACCATAGCGTATGCTGACTCGGACCATGTCGGTGACTATGTTGATAGAAAAAGCACAAGTGGTATTTGTACTTTTGTTGGACATTGTCTCACCTCATGGTTCTCTAAGAAACAAACGGCTCTCGCTATCTCAACAACTGAAGCCGAATACGTATCGGCCGGAAAAGCATGTCAACAAGCTCTTTGGATGAAGCAAGCTCTTGTCGACTATGGAATTCAACTTAACGACATCTCCATTCTTTGCGACAACAAAGGAGCCATCGACCTTAGTAAGAATCCAGTCCAACATGCTCGTACTAAACATATTGAAATCCGTCATCATTTCCTTCGTGACAATGTTCAAAAAGGGAACATCTCAATTGAGAAAGTTTCCTCCGAAGACAACATTGCCGACATTCTCAGAAAACCTCTTAAACGAGAACAATTTAACCTTCTTCGACTTGGATTAGGACATATGGAACCTACATTGTAGTTTTGAACATTAGAATAAAATCACAAAAATCAAAACAAATCATATCATTTTTCCTCTCTGCTGATCTGGCGGAACCCTACGCCATAACGGGCGGAACCCCACTTTTGGTTCCGCCGGATCCGCCAAACTGCAGCAACTTTTTATTATTTTATATTAAACCAAACACCCCTTATCTCATACCATCACTCCAAACAGTTACTATTCACTTCACAACTCCTCCACACACGAAAATTTGGTCTTTCCTTCATCCTCCTTGCTATCTAATCATCATTGTAAGTATTCTAAACATAATTACACTCCTGATCTGTGTCTAGGAATTCTATTTTTGCACAAAAACTAAAACTTGGGGTTATGCATGTTAGGATGGTGTTTTATGGTTGATTTAGTGAATCGGGAGGTCGGGGATTATGAAACCAAAGAGTAGCCATATTTAGAGAGAGAAACTAGAGAGGGAAGGGAAAACTAGTGATTTTATTGATAATAAGGAAAGTGAAATACACACACAATTCTCACCCCTCCATGGAAGTATGGAGGGGGTATTTATAGGCTAACAAACACACAACTTTACAATAATGACGCTTCTAGTCCATGTGTTTGTGCCTTACAAGATAATAAATGTAATCCCGTAAATGTCGTCCCATTTACGTGTTAGGATGATTCCTAACAATGCATTAACTTGAGAAGTTCATGTAGAACATTAGTTGTAAAACAAAACTAATCATGTTTCCCATAGTTAGGAATTGCACTCTTATAAGAAATTAGCATGTTTACCAAAACACCCCATGTCAAATTCTTGCAAAAATAACTTCTAACAAATAGGATAAATATTTTCTCGTCTCACATTGTGAATACAAAATAAAAATGTTATGGTTAAAACATCACTTGCATAATGTCTCTTGAATGCTAAAGAGAATACATAACTAATATGTATTTTCGGGTACATTCAAACGAAGCTACATTGAATTAGGAGTGTTTGGGTTATCTTTTGTTTTACAACAAAACTTGCATTCTAAAAAGTTTTAAGCATCAAAATGAGTCAAGATAACCGCACCTCCACATTGTTTGCATATAGGCACTGGTGTAGCAATTAAAGTATTTGTTTTTCCAAATAAATACTCGTGAAAGTATTTCCCGGGTCATTCTCCCAACGAAGGTCGAAGTCAAGATTGTCGGTTCGTAATCGTGAAGTCGTGAAGTGAATAGTGAATGAAAGTGAGAATATGGGGATATTACACTACGGATAATGAAATAACAATTAAAAACAATCAATAAACCTAAGGGAACAAGTAACGGGACATAAGGATAGCTAAAAGGCAAATTAACCTAAAAACGCGAAAAAATAAACGTAGTAACGCAAAATAAAAAGTGAAATATAAGAAATCCTAATCCTACGTGCATGAAAATAAGTATCCTACATTCTAAATGATAAAAGAAAATTTTTGGAAAAAGAAAAATATTTTTATGACTTTTTATTTAATTAATATGAATTAACTACTATTAAAAAGAAATTTAATGTTTAGAAATAGCAAATGATATCAAATAAAACTGAAACTTTTACAGTAATTACTTTAAACTATTTAGAAGCTAAGAAAATTAAAAATTTTGAAAAAATTTAAGAAGATAAGCTGCAAGAAGTTGAAACAGATTTAGAAACTAAATAAGCTAGAAAAGGAAAAGCTAGTATAAAGGAATTGATTATGCAATGTGTTTGAGAAAAATCCCAAGGATGCCAATGGTTAAACTGTGTGTGGTGTGTGGTGTGTGGATTGTGTGCTATGGGTGAGGTCCAGGGTTCGAATCTTGTTCCTCACCATTTTGCTAAACATTATATTTTTCAAATTTTATTTAACAAACATTCTAAACATGAAAATGAACAATTTTTTGAAACTAAAACTTTTTCGGAAACTTAATGAATAAGCAGTTTAAAAAGAAAAATGGCAACAGTTGGTGTAAGACTTATAAAAAAGGAAATTTAGGAAATCCTACAAACTATAATGAGGGACAAAAAGCTAGACTTAGGCTAAATAAGGCTAATGGCTGAATAAGGGGATCCTAAATAAGCTAAGGAGAACAGAATAAACAGTTTTGTAAGCCTAAAAAGCACTTAAAAAGCAAATCCTAAACTATGGCTGTAATAAAGGTAAAAACAGGATAAAGGGCTATTTAAAGGACTTAAATAAGCTTCTGATTGAAAAGCTAAGGATAAAATAAATAAATAAATAAATAAATAAACGTAAACGGTCCTAGTATAGCAACTAAATAACTCAACTAACCAATATGGGGGAATATAGAAAAGAGTTAGGCCTAGAAAATAACTATAGAAAACTGACAGATAAGCATTTGAAGAAATATTTAGAAACTTTGCAAAAACAGGTTGATGGGGTAACTTTAAGCACAAATCTAAGCTAGTATATGATGAGACTAGTGATCAAAAGCTGGAAATCAGTAAAGACAAGCTAGAAGAGATTACAAAAAAACTAAATTTTAAAGATTTTGGAAAAGAAATGACATTGGAAAAGAGAAATGAAAAAGCTATATTGGACAGATGAGGCTGCTGAGTCAGAACATGAAAATGGGTCAAAAATGCAATATTTGACAAATGAAGTACCCATATCAGTAAGTGCACAACTACTACATCATAAAATGAACCTAATTAAAACAATGTTAACAACCAAAACATGTTCTAATCCAAATCCATCCTTATGACTGATTTATGACAGTTAACATATGAAAATCATGGAAATAAAACTCAACTCCTTAAAAGCTACTAGCAAATGATCACAAATACTTAGAAACTACTTATTGTAATGAATTTAAAGCTAAATCAAATTCTGAAAGTCACCAAAACAACTTTATGCTTGAAAAGTACCTAGTGCCAAACACTCCCTAAGTACTAACTGATTTTGGATTTTGTTGGTTTTGGATCAAACAGACTGAGATAATGGAAGATCAATAAGAAACAAGTTATCTTAAGAACTCTAAAGCAAAAACTTACTGAAAATAAGCACTACTCTAAGCTATGGCTACTTAACTGATTTCTATGGTATTTAAGCAATTAAAAGTAGACACTAAAGGCACAAGAGATCAAGCAAGTGTAACTAATCAATATAAGAGGAATTAAAGGCTAGAACTGAATTTGAAGGAATCATACCTTAATCATCCATAAAAGAGCTTATTTGACTAATAAATTGACTTCTGTTGACTATTTGGAATTTTAAGCTTAAAAAGGATTCTACTTTTGAAAACACGGCTCACACAAGCTATGTAGAGCTTGTACGAGCTTATGATGCTGAGTAGGAACTTATGAAAGCTTATCACAGCTTGTTTTACCAAAACCACACATTATAAGAGCTTATTTTTGACTTTTTTAGATTTTGCAATTAAAACAGATTTAAAGCAACAATAAACTCACAAAAGCTTCAACAAGCTAAGATAAGCTTATGTAAGACAGTAAATGAAAACTTGAAACAGATTTGGAATAATAGATTGCTTGAAAATTAAATGACAAGGAATTTAAATGAAAACTTAAATTTTATTAAAAACTTGAAGTGAGTACAAAATTTGAAAGCTGAATAAGGAAATTACAATAAGCTAAAGCTTTAAGCTAAAATTATGCTAAAAAGCTCAAATGTAGCTTCTGGATCTCTAATCTCCACCATTTGATCAATCCCATCAATCATTATCAATCCTCAGCCCTTGGATTGAGTTTATGATGTGGCTTGTCCAATAAAAATGCACCAATCATCCAGCTTGGCAATCCTGACACTCACACCTCTAACACGTTGTCAGAATATTCAAGGAATCATATTTGTACGGGTAAATTGATGGGGGAGTTGGGTAAAATGGAGGTTGGGGGTAAACAGTGAAAGGCGGGGTATGTTTTTTATTTATTGTTGTTTGACTGGTGCTAGGTGGGTTTTGACTGGGTTTGTGAGGGATCCGGGTTTGGTGTGAGTAGTGGACTGGGTCAAGAGTTATTATAAAAAGGTGGTATCGATTTGGGCTTATGTAGTTTGGACTTGGATTGGTTAAATGGGATTAATAAAATTGGCAGATTTTGGCTTAGAGTAGTAGTAGTTTTAGGTTTTGAAAGTTTCAAGGACCATTTTGTACTTTCTGATTTTTCAAGGACCAAATGTGTCAAGTCTGAAAAATATATCCAAGGATTGATTATGACATTTGATGACTTTTCAAGGTAGATTTTGTCTTTTTGAGCTCAAGTTGTGACCAAATGGTGAAAATTGCTTCCCCGGTCTCGGCTTTTCATCCCTTTTCCATTCTCGTGCTCGTTTTTGCCGTTTTCTCATGATTTTTGTCCATTTCCCATAAATTCATACCTACACAATCAAAAACACAACATATTTGGCATATTTGGCTCGGTTTTTAGTCTTACTGGTCCGTTAAATTAGGTAAAAGGTATGTGTAAAATGACACATACCAGGCACATACTAGAACATCCACATTGTAAAAATCGCTAACTTAGAATAAAATGTGAAATTTTGTGTTTCTAGGGATCATCATGCCTCGCGCAACTCACTATGACCTCAAAGACACCATTCACTACCTACCAAAACACCACAAAACCAAAGGTCTTACTCCCACTGAAGTCAATATTTTCAAAGCCTTAGAAAAGCGCTATGTCCACGAGGGTAGAACAATTGACCCATCCTTTCTAGAAGGAACAAATCTCTGTAGGGAACTAGCCATCATCAACTTCGATTGTCTCTTAGATATCGATGAGCCTATTTGTCCTAGATTCATTCTAGAGTTCTATGCTTCCATCACCCTCTCCACCAACAATTATGGCCTCATGTCATTTAAAGTTTGTGGTTAGTAGTCACCAATACAACATCTCTCTCAATGAATTTTCTCAAATCCTAAGGGTTCCAAACCATGGTACTTGTATCTATACCGACAAACACTCACTCTCAACTCTTGACACGGTCATTGACCGTATTCATCCCTATGACACTCCTCTTGCGTCCAAGGATGTCCTTCGTGATTACCTAATTGTTAGGACCTCCGACACTAGGAGAACTCGTTCCGGGAATGAGGTCAACAAGGACCCTTATGGTATGGAACTCAATGAACTCAAGCCTCAATTCAAGAAATGGGAAGAACTCCTTAGAGCCAATGTCATTAGCACCATAGGAAACCGGGATCACATCAATGTTTGCCTTTGCTACATGCTCTACTCTTTGTCCACTCGGCAACCCTTCAACTTGGCCTACTACATGGCCAAAAGGATTGCCGACATTCCCGTGCAAGGCACCACCGCTATGCCCTATGGAATGCTCCTAACACATCTCTTTAGACACATTGCTCCTATTCCTCCGACACCAAGAGGCCTTTGCGTAGATTACTCTCTTATCCCACACATATTTGTTCCACTTAGTGATAAGAGAGTCTCCAAAGCCCAAGGGAAACGCCCTCATCCTCCTGCTTCCTCATCGTCATCATCAATGAGTGAAGATGACGGGTTACCTAANAACTTGGCCTACTACATGGCCAAAAGGATTGCCGACATTCCCGTGCAAGGCACCACCGCTATGCCCTATGGAATGCTCCTAACACATCTCTTTAGACACATTGCTCCTATTCCTCCGACACCAAGAGGCCTTTGCGTAGATTACTCTCTTATCCCACACATATTTGTTCCACTTAGTGATAAGAGAGTCTCCAAAGCCCAAGGGAAACGCCCTCATCCTCCTGCTTCCTCATCGTCATCATCAATGAGTGAAGATGACGGGTTACCTAACTCTAGGCTCCCACCTCTTGAATACCTTTCACAACTTCCAAATATTCTGAATGAGTCCGAGGAGTTCAAGCAAAATAAGGGGATGTTCAAATGCTTTGGGAGATTTCTTGGCAAGCTCAACAAAAATATGGATCGCCAATGAGTGCGAGTGTAGGGAGTGTTTGGCACTAGGTGTCATTTGAACAATTTGGGTGTTTAACGCTTTGTTTTATGGATTGATGTATTTGTAAGGGTATTTAGTTATGTTTAAAACATGTATGTACTAACAATTATGCAGGTAGACAACATTTTGGACATTGTCAAATTTTCAAGTTTATGGAAAATTTCACTAAGTTTAGTGGAATTCGCTAGCCCCCGGTCAAAATCTATCGGTAAGAGTGTTTCTATATTCATTTTTGGCATTTCCTAATCAGATATAGTACTAAGTTTATGTTTTGGGAAATTTAAGAAAATTTGGAAATTGTCTCGACACCGAAAATACTGTTCTGTTAATTTTTGGCCTGGCGGATTTGGCGGAACCAAATTTATGGTTCTGCCAGTGCAATTTCTGGGTAAACCCAGTTTTGGCCCAACGGATCTGGCGGAACCAAAAACAGGGTTCCGCCCTTATATGTGTTTGGTTCCGCCAGGCACCTGCAGAAAATTTTTCAATTTTTCAAAATTTTGACCTCCACACAACTCCAAATCATCCTTTTTAGTTAGAAACACATTTCTTATTAGTTGTTAAGTGCATTAGGACCATTCTTAGCCACTAGAACCAATAAGAAACCATTTCCCACAAAAAATCAAATTTAACCATAACTAACTCAAGGAACCCTTCTCCATAAAGCAAGGAACCCTCCAAACGGTTCCTTGGAATCCGTGGAACATCTTATCCAAATCATTTGACATGACCGCTAAGCATTTAGTGCATATCTTGGTCTTCTTACTCTACCATTTTCATTGGATTAACTTCTAATGATTTGACAACCTTCATAAACCATCCAAATCATTAGAAACCTCAAAATTTGTATGATAGAACATCAAATCCAAACACTCCTTTCAACATTTCTTCAACTCTATAAATTTGACCATCTTAGAACACTTCCAAATCACACCATCACCATCACAATCTCTGATCTTAAGCTTCTAAACCACCATTTTGACCATAACAAAGTCAACAAATAGCTCTCCACCATCAAGACCCATTAGGAGACCGCATTAGTGTCAAACCATGTTGTGTTGGGAATTCTGCTAAGTGTGAATTCCACTGATGGTTACTACTGAAGGGAATCTGCTGAAGACACAGATTCTGCTGATAATGTGATACTGCTGAAGACATAGTTTCAGCATTTTTAGTTTTTGCGGACTGAGTAAAACCGCGCATTATGTAATGTAGTTAGGATATGCATGAGATATATTAGGAAAAGATAATGCATATCATTTAAAGTTTATAGAATATACGTTTCTTGGGAAACGGTTTAGGTTAGGGTTCCTTATCTATAAAAGGAACACAAGTTTATGTTTTATGTAACGAACGTATTTACAAGTTATCAAAATATAATCCATAGAGGATTAAACACTCTTAGTATTCATTGTTTATGTTTGTATTTGTTTTCCGCATTAGAATACAAGCTTTGGAGATTCTCTATTAGAGTGTTTGTGATTACATAGACACTGCTAACGATCAACGAGAGCTAAAAGATCTATCAAGCATACATAGCTTCAACAAGTGGTATCAGAGCCTCGGGAGAGTCTCTTTGATACTTAGAACATCAATTTTTTACACACTTCTACTCAACACAACCTTTCATCATGACTGGATCTAATACTGAGTCAGAAACAACACACAACCAAAACACAACATCCCTTCATCACCTCACTCTCTCAAACAGCAATGCAAAATTCCCTTACCTTAAGAAAGAAGAGTATGAACTCTGGGCTATGCAGATGCAGAACTGGATTGCTAACATTGATCATAATCTTTGGAAGGTGGTCCTTAAAGGTAACAGTCCAAAGAGGACTGGCACTGATGCAGATGGTAGAATATACTATCTTGATCCTACATCTGCTGAAGAGGTTCTTGCTCTTCAGAGGGAAAATAAAGTGAGAACTATTCTTCTTCAAGCTATACCTCCAGATCACTTGGGTGATTTTCACTACATGTCTGATGTAAAGGATCTCTGGATGGCAATTAAAGCTAGATTTGGTGGGAATGATGAATCAAGAAGGATGAGGAAGTCAATGCTGAAGCAGCAGTTTCAAGAGTTTCAGATCACTGAGGAAGAAGGTATCCACAAGGGTTATGACAAATTTCATAAGATTCTGAGTCAATTTAATCAGCTGAAGGCAAGGCCAGACAATGAAGATTGCAATGCTAAATTCTTAAGATCCTTGCCTCCATCATGGCTTCAAGTAAGTATTGCACTCAAAGCTAAGGGTGGATTGGACATGATGAGTTTTGATGATTTATACAACAAGCTCAAAACTCTTGAACCAGATGTCAAAAGTCCTATTCGTTCAACTGTTCCAAATTACTCAGCTTTTGTTGGTTCTACATCCAATATAATGCCTCCTAGTTCAAGTCCAATTTCATCTGCATCATCTTCATACACACCAACCAAATCACATTCTTCTGGTAGTGTGTTGGAAGATGTACTTCACTCTTTTGTTGCTGATTGTGAATCTCAGCAGCAACTCTCCTATGAGGACTTTGAACAGGTAGATCCATTGGATATGGAAGAGATGAACTTGAAGTGGCAGATGGCTATGCTCTCATTGAGCATCAGGAGATTTGAGAAAAACGCTGGGAGGAATTTTGGTTTCAATGGCAGGGATTCAACTAGGTTTGACAGAAGGAAGATCAAGTGCTACACTTGTGGTCAAATGGGTCACTTCTCCAGAGAATGCAAGGACAGGAAATCTACTGATGAGGTTAGGTATTCTACCTATCAGCAGAAACAAGGGGAAGTTGATACTGCCAAAACTAGATATCCCACAGCTTTGATTACTTTGGATGATCATGTTGACTGGAAGGTTCATGAGAGAAGTGATGGTGATAGTGATCAGAGTGGATTGCTGGCAAGCTGTACTTCAGAGGATGTTCATGATCAATTTGCTCTTATGGGCATTTCTCAGGATCATCCCTTACTTAGTAAAGAAGTCGGCATAGTAGATAGTAGCTGTTCAAGGAGCATGTCAGGGAACAGAGAAAAGATGATTAATTTTGTACCCATAGCAAGTGGAGGCAATGTGACCTTTGGTGGAGGAAATGGTAGAATCACAGGAAAAGGAACTATCAGAACACCCATGTTGGATTTTGAAAATGTACTTTATGTGAAGGAACTGCAGCACTTTAATTTGTTCTCAGTGTCACAAATTTGTGATAAAAAGAACAAAGTTTTCTTCTCAGAGGATGAATGTCTTGTACTCAACAAAGACTTCAAACTTCCAGCAGATACACCAATTCTGCTGAGGGTTCCAAGAAGCAATAATTTGTACACATTCAACTTAAATGAGGTACAACCTGACAGTGATCTAACATGTTTGGTGGCTAAAGCTTCCATGGATGAATCTACCAAATGGCATAGAAGGATGGCTCATGTGAATTTCAAGACCATCAACAAGCTGTCTAAACTTGGTCTTGTTCAAGGGCTTCCTTCCAAGTTCTTCACCAATGAACACAATTGTGTTGCCTGCAACAAAGGGAAACAACACAGAGCCTCTTACAAATCCATTACAGCAGTGAGCAATATCACAGAACCACTTCAGTTACTGCATATGGACCTCTTTGGTCCAACTCAAGTAAGAAGTATTGATCATAAGTACTTCTGTTTGGTGATCACTGATGATTATAGCAGGTTTTGCTGGGTATTTTTCTTGAAAACTAAAGATGAAACATCTCCAATTTTAAAAGATTTTATTACCCTAGTTGAAAACCAGCTAAATAAAAAGGTTAAAGGTATAAGGTGTGATAATGGAACAGAGTTCAAAAATGTGGTTTTAATAGATCTTTGTAATTCTAAGGGGATAAAAAGGGACTATAGCAATCCCAGGACCCCACAACAAAATGGGGTTACTGAGAGGAAGAATAGAACCTTAATAGAGGCAGCAAGATCCATGCTTGCAGACTCTAAGCTACCCACAATGTTCTGGACTGAAGCAGTAAGCACTGCTTGTTATGTTCTGAACAGGGTCTCTATCACAAGACCTCATTCAAAGACACCCTATGAACTTCTAACAGGGAAAGTTCCTTCTGTTCATTACCTAAGACCTTTTGGCTGTCATGTGACCATTTTGAACACCAGTGACCCACTTGGGAAATTTGATGGCAAAGCTGATGAGGGGTACATTGTGGGATATTCAGCTCATAGTAAGGCTTATAGGGTATATAACCTGAATGCTAAAAGGATAGAGGAGACTCTTAATCTTAGATACCTAGAAGAAAAACCTAATGTACAGGGTCATGGTCATGCTTGGTACTTTGACGTGGACTACTTAACTGATTCTTTGGGGTATACTAGATTTGTTGATAATCAATCTGCAGGTACGAGAGATGCTCCATCTAACAATGCAGGTGTACTGGATGATGACTCAGAGGATGAGTCTGAGTTTGATGAACTAACTATTGTTGTACCTTCCATTCCTCCTAACCATTTTGTAGGAAACAGTGCAAAAGATACTTCTGAGAAAGATGAAGATGAGTCATACTATCATGGGGAAGCTTACTTTCTTCTTGGGTCTACAGGTTCAGCAGAAACCAGATGGCATATTTATCCATCAGGAGAAATATGTGAGAGACATTTTGACAAAGTTTGGTATGGAAAGTGTCAGAACTGCCACTACACCTTATGAAGCTCCTAAACCAAAGAACAACATTGAATCAGATCCAGCTGTGAATGTTCACTTATACAGATCTATGATTGGTTCTTTGATGTATTTGATAGCTTCTAGGCCTGACATTACATTTGCTGTGAGTGCTTGTTCAAGGCATCAAGTTACTCCACTTACTTCTCACTTGAATGCAGTCAAAAAGATCTTTAAGTACCTTAAAGGCCAGCCTTATCTAGGTCTTTGGTACCCAAGAGAGTCCCCTTTCAAGTTGGAAGCTTATAGTGATAGTGACTATGCTGGTGCAAATTTGGATAGAAGGTCCACAACTGGAGGTTGCCAATTTCTAGGGAGAAGATTGATTTCTTGGCAATGCAAGAAACAAACCATTGTGGCTACCTCATCTACTGAAGCAGAGTATGTTGCTGCTACCAATTGTTGTGGGCAGGTACTTTGGATACAAAATCAGTTGCTAGATTATGGGTTTAATTTCATGAACACCACAATCTTTATTGATAATCAAAGTACCATATGCATTGTTCAAAATCCAGTTTTTCACAATAGAACAAAGCATATTGAGATAAGACACCACTTTATAAGAGATGCATATGAAAAACATTTGATCAAGGTGGTTAAAATTCACATAGATGATAATGTGGCAGATTTGTTGAAAAAAGCTTTTGATGGACCTAGGTTTCAACACTTAGTTGTCCACATTGGGATGGTTAACCCTTAAATGCACAGTTTGAGCGGAGGCATAAGCCTCAGGGGAGGCATATGCCTCAGGGGAGGATTGATTGTTGTAATTGTATAACTTTAGATTTCTAACACTAACCATCTAATGTGTGTAACAGCATATTAGTTTGTATATTTGGTTTGCTACTTTGTGTCTATGTTGCAGAATGCAGTTGTGTGTAGTTGGCAATAATTGAAGAAGATTATCATGAATTGGTTGCTTGGAATTATGTAATATGAGCTACTGAGTGTTGCTGCTGAAGAAGTAATAGTTTATGCTGGATTAGGATCAAAGAGCTCCTCATTGTTCCTGCTGAAGGTCTTACAACTATTTCTCGTGGTTTCTACTGAAGTAGAATATATGTGCTCAACATTGTTTCTACTGAAGTAAACTATAACAAGTACAACAAAGAGATTAACTTAAAATTTCATTCATTCAAGAAAAGAGTTACAGCTTACAAACAAGTTCAAAAGTTAAACCTATTCTATTACATATTCAACTACACAAAGCCTAACTAGTTCATCATCAGTGCCAAAAGTGGTAGATATGCATGTCCAGGACGATGAAGATGCTGAAGATGAAAATGGAAAGATGGATTGATGAAAACGATGATGAAGATGCTCAAGAACTTGTGAGTTTGGTCCCTGGCAGCATCAGATTTACAACTGTTATATTTTTCCCTTCCCTTTGTCATCTCCCTTACCTTCTGAAGCAGGAAGACCAAGAACCACCTCTCTTGATTTTGGAAGTGGAGGGTTAGTCTTCCTAGAACTTGGTTGTGGTCTCTCAGGTGTGGAAGGAGGAAGAAAGGAGGGATCTTCATATTCATCCTCGGAAGATTCCTCATCCGAGATAAAGAGAAAAGGAGAGACTAGGTCTCTATCTGAAGCAGGGTAACCTATCCAAGGGCTCGAATCATCAGTAGAATTGGAG
>LBNU01024605.1:5202-26808 GCA_014162995.1 Artemisia annua | reverse complement strand
TAACAAGAGACATATTGCTTTGAGAATATCTGTGAGGATTTCAAAGAAAAGGACTACAAGGAAGAAGAGATCATCTAGGAGAGTGGATCTGCAGGATGACAATGCTACTTTTCTTCAGAAAGGATCTACTGCAACTTTTCCAGAAGTTTCCTATAGTGTGTTAACTGATTGGAAAGTTGTTGATGGTTAGCTCAACACCATTTCTAGAATGGATGGATCTTCCATGGAGTTCATTTTCTTGAAAGATATACTTCATTTGGTGGATAGGACAGACCTGCAAACTCTGTATGCCTTTGTGTCACATCATTATGCAAAACATAAACCACAAGGCTCTGGGTTGTACTTATTGGGAGATCTTCAAGTGCTGTTTGATTCTCAAACTCCCAAGGGTCAAGGTTATTCTATTTGGAAGGATTCTGAGCTATGGAAGGTTGATACCTGGAGGTTCTATCCTTATCCTAATATCCATGTTGTGGAGACTAAGTGTGGGATGAGAGTATGCATGTTTTCTGATCAGCAGTATCCAATATCTCCTAAGCTGCTGAAAAGATTATTGAGAAAGAAGTTGGAGGTTCCTCCTAATCCAGTTTCTAATGATCTCACACATGCTGAGCAATTGGTTGGCTTGATCAAGTCTCAGCTTCTCCAACAGAAGGCTTCTACTTAAGTCTGGTATATCTTGTTGTAGATTTTGTTTATCTTTTTCTTAGTAATAAAAAAAAATTGTGTTTTATTGTACTAACAGTTTGTAGGTTTGTTGTATAGTAACTCTATTGATGGTTATCAACTCACCAGATGTGACTTGTGTCCATCAAAGAGTTGGCTAGTCCAAAGGGTACAGTTTTGGTAAAGACACATCAAATCTGTTGATAGCTGTAATGGTTTGCTCAAAACCATAGGGTCTTCAACTCACCCATGCTTAATTGCTGAGAGGTGAAATGGTCATCAATTCACCATGGATCTTATTCATTGAAAATCCTAAGAATTGGCTAGCCCATAAGTATATGGCTTGTGGTAAAGGCAGTGGAAATCCATATTGGTTATCAATTCACCAAGGATTTTTCCTTTAAGAATTGGCTAGTCCTGAGCAAACGGCTACAGGTAAAGACAACTCAAATCCGTTTATAGTTGATGATTTACTAAAAATCATATGGTTATCAGTGTACCATGGTTTTCGAACTTAAACATTTGGCTACTCCAGTAGTGATGGCTATTGGTAAAGAGACATCAAATCCATTATTTTCAATGATTCACCTCTCACAGGAGTTAACACACCTGGATGTGATGAGAATAGTATGAAACTAATCTGTTTTGATGTATCAAGTGTCATATGTTGCTGCAAAGATATGGTGTTTTAACCTTATTCATCAGATGTTATCTTTTTGGATCTTTGCTGCTGATGTTTGAAGACAATCCTCTTTCAATTTTTGTGATTACTGATCTATCAAGAAATCTTGAACTTAACCCAGGTAAAATTCAAGATTAGGGGAGGATTGTTGGGAATTCTGCTAAGTGTGAATTCCACTGATGGTTACTGCTGAAGGGAATCTGCTGAAGACCAGATTCTGCTGACGAAGTATTACTGCTGAAGACATAGTTCAGCATGTTTAGTTTCTGCGGACAATGTTTAGCCGCGTATTATGTAATGTAGTTAGGATATGCATGATTTATATTAGGAAAAGATAATGCATATCATTTAAAGTTTATAGAATATACGTTTCTTGGGAAACGGTTTAGGTTAGGGTTCCTTGTCTATAAAAGGAACACAAGTTTATGTTTTATGTAACGAACGTGTTTACAAGTTATCAATATATAATCCATAGAGGATTAAGCGTTCTTAGTATTTATTGTTTATGCTTGTATTTGTTTTCCACATTAGAATACAAGCTTTGGAGATTCTCTATTAGAGTGTTTGTGATTACATAGACACTACTAACGATCAACGAGAGCTTAAAGATCTATCAACGATACATAGATTCAACAGAGATATAAGCTTTGGGTAGTAATTGGGAGTAATTAGCTTATGGAGGATTTAGTTCATCGCTGAGGAGCTGGTATTAAGATAAGGCTTATATATATAGAAGATTGCGCCGTTTCCTTACTGATGCACTGCCGTCTTGATGTTGTTGTGATCTGCTAGATGCCAGTTGTGTCCGTCGTGTATTATTGCACTGCTATGGCCCAGGTGAGTTCATAGCCCCTGTTTTATCATTTTCTATTCTTTTGGGGGAGAATACATGCTCTTTGTTATGCTTTTCGTTATTTTTCTTTCATTGGTCTTTTCTTCGAGTTGTGACGTTATTGGTTTTGTTATGATTTGTGGTGTGTGTGATTTGAGTTGCGTTGTCGGAATGTTCTGATATTGGTTATGGTATTGGTATGTTTGTGTGATTGGTATGTTATGATATTGGTTATGTTATGTGTATGATACTGGTTATGATATTGTTGTGTTATGATATGTTTGAGGTATAGGAATAGTCTGCGAGTGCCGGCTATCGACTTTACTACAGAAGTGCGATAGAAATGACGGCTAGCGCAGTTAGCTATAGTGTGCACCTATAGGATCCTTATTATTTTATGATTATGTTCATGAGTGTCTAGTGTTTGCCTTGGTGTGTTTACTCTCACGTTGCGTATTGTTTTGTGTCTAAACTCTATGGACTCACCAGCATAAGCTGACCCGTTTTAGCATGTATTCTCAGGTTCATTTCGTTAGCTTATTTCTGGAGGTGCTTGGCAAGGGGCACGGTCATAGAAGACTGATGCGCGTGATGTGTCGTTGCGGTTTAGCAGTATTAATGCCTACTCAAGTTTTAAATTTATATTTAGCCGACTTATCAATAGCACACACACTTAACGAGTAGTGTACCCAGTCAGTATGAATATAATGGTAAGTAGAGTGTCGATCACTAAGAGTGGAACGTATTATCTAATTAACCTAATCAGTATTTTAATGTCCTAAGTTAGTTTTACAGCCTAATCTAACGAAAGGGGGGTTCAGCCTGAGAGACTGGCACAAATTGGTTATATTAAACAGTAAATTAAACTAATGAGCATGAATCAGCGAATAGCATACACGTACACAGATAGATAATTAGAAGCAGAAGAAGGCATGTCCTGATAATTAAGTAGCTTGTCACTTGTTTTATTGCTAGTTATATATGAAGCGTATCGTAATCTAATCTGTCTCGTTGGATCTCATTATATCGGCGAGTAAACCCTTAATGATCACTTATGTCTATCCTATTTATCCAAAGACGTCAGCTAAATAGGCGAGGAAGGGGTATGGTAGCCCAAGCAAGACTCAGCTAGATACAGAGGTTATCAAAGCACTATTATAAGTCACCAAAAACATCATCATATAGACTTTAATTGATGGGAAAGCAATTTTAAGGGGAGCAGTATGGTGGCCACAAGCCCATTAATCCTGATGAATTAAAGCGTACTATTACAATAAAACAAAACTACTTAATGAATTAAATACATGCAGGACCTTCTTAAGACAACTCAAATATCTTCGTTTGGGGTGTGTCTTGTGTTGCTTCTTCGACTGAATTCGGCTCCTTAGGGTTATGTTGCACACAAAATTCGTCTAGGTCTTGGGGTATTTATAGTTTCACTCTGAGGGATCGATGCGGCACATTGAGTAAGTAGATGTGGCGCATTGACTTAGCTTCGCGTGGGGTCCAAGATTAATATATTCTGGAATATTCATACACCGTCTTTAGATGCGGCGTATCTTGATTCTTGTATCCGGCGCATGTCCTTCAGTATCTTGGGTTGTATCTGGTGAAGTCTTGATAGTGATACGCCGTATGTTAGAAGTGTAATGCCGCGTATCTGGAGTAGAACGAGCTTGATCTTCTTCTTTGACCAAAGTTTCATATGCGGCGCATGATAGAATTACATGCGGCGCATTCTTCAAAGTCAGGCAATGGTCTTCGAATTCATCTAAGTATGATATTGCGGCGTATCTGTTGAGAGAGATACGGCGCATCTTCTGGATTTCAGTAGACTTTTGACATCTTGCTCGTTTTGCTCCATAATTAGTCCAAAATCGCCAAGTTTCACCTATTACCTGTTTTTACCTGAGAATCACTAAAGTAAACATTAAAGCACCGATTCTCATACATAATAAAGTAAAACAAGTTAAATAAATAGGATAAATGATGATAATAAAATGTACTTATTTGAGTTCATCAAATATCCCCCCACTTGAACTTTACTTGTCCCCAAGTAAACCTTAGATTTAATCTTATGAAAATGTATCCTAAAAGGTATTAGGATTTATTTTTAATAGTTAAGCACGTATTCGTTTTATCATAATCACACAACCAACCACTTAACGAAGTAGAAACAAAATAATTTTTCAATATAAAACAATTCTAAATCGTTTAGTTGCTAGTTGTGACGAATATTCTATCATAAGCTTGACAAGTATACGCATCTCCCCCACTAAAGCCAAGGAGTAACAAGTCTAAAGCGGTAAAATGGGTTAGTTGGTTAAGGGTTGATCATCCTTTTTAATCTCTATCGATCTCATATTCCAGAAAAGGCGACAAAATCACGAATACATGATCGAATCCACGACCACGATACTCGCAATTGCTCAATTCCTTAACTCGAATAGGCTAAAGATAGGACCAAGTAATCTTCACCAATAATATTATATCAAAAAGGGCGACAAAATCATAAATACATAGCCGAATCCACGACTACGATACTTAAGATTGCTCAAATCCCTAATCTCAATAAATCAAAGGTTCGGATGAAGAATGATATAGGGTATGGATAATATTTGGGATATAAATTGGTGTAAAATAAAAATGAACAAAACAAATAGATTAAAATCCTAAGTGTGGTTAATTACTTTCCCAACCATCCCATGAATAAGACTCATATCATTGAATAACTCACGCTTTTGACTCATGTAACTCACGCTTTAGGTAGACACGAATTATACTCAACAAAATCTTAAACAAAGAATAAACCTTAGTTGGCGTTCCCATAACGGCCAACTCCCATTCAATCCATAAATATAATACAACAACAAATAGTGGTGATATCTCCCACTTAATACAAAACTTTACATAAGTTAGTTTAATAAACTTCCAACTTCTTCTCTTTCTTTTTTTTTCTAATTTTTCGATTTTTTTTAATATGTGTAAAATTTCACAATTTTTTTCTATCACGATTTTTCCGGATAATTTTTCTATACTTTTCATAACTTTCAGAAATAACTGTAATAGTGAAAGAAGTAAACACACGAAAAATAAACTAAAATTATACAATATGTACTTTCACTCCAATTGCATTATGCAATTTCCCAACCTAACCAAAGATAATGAATTACGCACGCGAACACAGGTGATGTAAGGAAACACACTTTGCCTAAAGTAACTAACCACGGATTTTAATCTACAGGGTAGGCTAAGGTGTAAGGGTGTAACAAAACATTTTAACAAAGGTGTGAGAAACGAAAGAAATGGCTCTGAGGGTTTTTCTAGGGGTATCTTACTCTAAAAGTGAGAGTAAACAAAAGGGTTTATATGGGGGTTAACTAACCAGTGTAGTTAGTTAGTTAATATCACATAACATATAAAGGCTTTTTGGGTGTAATCCTAGAAATTTACCAATTTAGACAAGTCTCTCCAATTATATCGATAATACTCATTATGGTGGTCTCGAATAGTATACAAGCCATGTTCTAAAGTTTACAAGTCACCGGCACACTAAAGTTTTAATTTTTGGAAGAAATAAGGTTATGTGTGCGGTTATGTAATTTAGACTTAAACAAAAACATGCTAAAAAATTTTAAATTTTGATATATTAAGCGCATTTTAAGCATATTTTGAAAAAGTTTGGGACAAGTAAGCGTTTTAATTCTTCATCCCCCCACTTAAGTTAAACAACTTCCTCATTGTTTGTGTTAAAGATTAAAAACTGGAAATAAAAGAATTAGAACGGAAAAACTCCCCTGATATTTGCTCGGAATGATCCTCCATTGCGTTTATGAGCAAAAATCAACTTTCTTGTGGATGAGAACGTTTAAGCTTCATGAATAATGTTTCCACAGAAAGTGCAGGAATCTAAAATACCACCAAGACTTTAACACACCTGAGTTAAGAAGGTTCAAACTTGCATAATACATTAGTTGTTAGTAAAATAAAACCTAAAAAATTAAACTGTAAATCATCAGGTCAGTCGATACGCCGCATCTTATGGAAGAAGATGTGCCGTATCGAGCCTGGAATTAATACGAAAAATAAAAAATAAAAGATAGGATGCATCGCATCTGTTTTACTTGATGCGGCGCATATGTTTACCAAACAGACTGTTAACAATCTGTGTAAAAAGTGATCATAATCTACCGTTCCTCACATCAATTCTCTTGGGTAATGTGCTGAACTTAATGCCAGGCTTCACAATTATAACAAACTTAGATCAAAAAGCCATATTTATATTAATAAGTGGAATCAAAGATTAATACAATCAAGAGGTTAATAATATCGTAACAATACAAAAATGGATTAGGAAGATCATGAACAATGTAGTAACAAAAGTGTGCTTGTTCTTCTTGATCATCCGATGTTCCTCCGTTGTATAGCCGCATATAATCAAGACTTGACATAATTGTAAGTCTGTCACTTACATACTGAAAAATAAATATAAATTAATGGTCCCTGGGAGGAGGTTATTAACTTTCCTAGGGGTGGATAGTATGCAGGAGAAACTGCGTTTAATCCCGATTAACTAAAAGATAACGAGGTAGAATTTAGCTTAGGCGAAAATAACATTTCCTCGTGATATGATCATAGGTAGATTCAGAGTCTGCCAATACTATGTGTCTCAAACCTCATAGAGAAGTTGTTTTGAATTCACCACTTTCTTCGAAGTGTTCCTGCGTATAAAAATCATCTTCAAGGAAAAAGGTTTAGTATGACAAATTAACAATCCGTTAAAGATGCGGCGTATGATTAATTTAATGCACCGTATCTCATTTGCACACAAGATACGTAGCAGTAATAATAAGACGTGTCGCATCATTCTAAATTTCAGTATAACGCACAGATCAACAATCAAAATTTTAACAATCTTGTTAGAATCATTGCAAGAATAAGTTTTAGGAATGAAATTCGCGAACCTGATAGTCAACAAATTAGTCATTCTCATCCACTATGAATATATAAAAACCCTTATTTTTGACTCAATAAAAAGTTAACTTTATCATGAGTTTAATCAAAATGTAAAGCAATAAATTAGTTCCACAACCATAACCCCATCATTATTCATAACAGTGTCATAACATAGATTAAATTATGCAAGAGAAAATTAAAGCAATAGATTATGCATTAGAATAAATTGGGAATAATACCTTAATAATGTAGTTGACCAAGTAATTAAGAAAATAGTGTAGCCCATCTACTATTTTAGAGAAGATTGTAGGTAGGTGGACTAAAAGATTTAGGGTAAGGACCGGTGGGTGAAGGGTATATAAAGCCAGTTCAAGATGCGGCGCATTAGGTGGCGATGCGCCGTATCTCAAAGTAATATCAACATTGGTTAAAGAGAGGGTAATACGGCGTATCCTGAGAATGTGATACGCCATATCTTGTTAAATATCAAAAATCAGTTATATTTATAAAATAAAATGCGCCGCATAAGCAGAAGCTAATGCGCCGTAATTTCGTTACGTTTCAAAATACAAGATTTTTGATTAGGTAAATGCGCCGTATCGATAAAAATCGATGCGTCGCTTGTGTTTAATTAATTCGAAAACTGTTTTTAATTTAAATATATAATATGCCGTATCTGCAAAAACAGATGCGTCGCATGGCGTTAGGATCTCAAAAAATTTTCTTATTAAAAACAGAATACGCCGTATCTTGAGGAAAGATGCGCCGTACTCGAATTATTAAATGCGTTGTATTTATAAAGAATAAAAACGCAATACGCCGTATCTGAGAAACAGATGCGCCGTATCGTTTGTATCAGCACAATACAACGACAGCAGTATGCAGAAAATTACAGAAAAATAAAAATAGAAAATAAACAAAAATTACAGAAAATAAAAAAAACACACAAAAACAGTAAATATGCAAATGATACAATGAATGCAATCTAACTAATATACAACAAAGTTAGTGGTTAGAATCTAAAAAAACCAAATAAAAAGAAACACCTAATTAAAATACTAATCAAATTAACAGATAATAACAATTCACTCCCCGGCATCGGCGCTAAAAACTTGATGCGCGTGATGTGTCGTTGCGGTTTAGCAGTATTAATGCCTACTCAAGTTTTCAATTTATATTTAGCCGAATTATCAATAACACACACACTTAACGAGCAGTGTACCCAGTCAGTATGAATATAATGGTAAGTAGAGTGTCGATCACTAAGAGTGGAACGTATTATCTAATTAACCTAATCAGTATTTTAATGTCCTAAGTTAGTTTTGCAACCTAATCTAACGAAAGGGGGTTTAGCCTGAGAGACTGGCACAGATCTGTTATATTAGACAGTAAATTAAACTAATGAGCACGAATCAGCGAATAGCATACATGTACACAGATAGATAATTAGAAGTAGAAGAAGGCCTGTCCTGATAATTAAGTAGCTTGTCAATTGTTTTATTGCTAGTTCTATATGAAGCATATCGTAATCTAATCTGTCTCGTTGGATCTCATTATATCGGCGAGTAAACCCTTAATAATCACTTTTGTCTATCCTATTTATCCAAAGACGTCAGCTAAATAGGCGAGGAAGGGGTATGACAGCCCATGCAAAACTCAGCTAGACACAGAGGTTATCAAAGCACTAATATAAGTCACCAAAAACATCATCATATAGACTTTAATTGACGGGAAAACAATTTTAAGGGGAGCAGTATGGTGGCCACAAGCCCATCAATCCTGATGAATTAAAGCGTACTATTACAATAAAATAAAACTACTTAATGAATTAAATACATGCAGGACCTTCTTACAACTCTAATATCTTCGTTTGGGTTGTGTCTTGTGTTGCTTCTTCGACTGAATTCGNGAGTGGAACGTATTATCTAATTAACCTAATCAGTATTTTAATATCCTAAGTTAGTTTTGCAACCTAATCTAATGAAAGGGGGTTTAGCCTGAGAGACTGGCACAGATTTGTTATATTAGACAGTAAATTAAACTAATGAGCACGAATCAGCGAATAGCATACACGTACACAGATAGATAATTAGAAGTAGAAGAAGGCCTGTCCTGATAATTAAGTAGCTTGTCAATTGTTTTATTGCTAGTTCTATATGAAGCATATCGTAATCTAATCTGTCTCGTTGGATCTCATTATATCGGCGAGTAAACCCTTAATAATCACTTATGTCTATCCTATTTATCCAAAGACGTCAGCTAAATAGGCGAGGAAGGGGTATGGCAACCCATGCAAAACTTAGCTAGACACAGAGGTTATCAAAGCACTATTATAAGTCACCAAAAACATCATCATATAGACTTTAATTGACTGGAAAACAATTTTAAGGGGAGCAGTATGGTGGCCACAAGCCCATCAATCCTGATGAATTAAAGCGTACTATTACAATAAAATAAAACTACTTAATGAATTAAATACATGCAGGACCTTCTTACAACTCTAATATCTTCGTTTGGGTTGTGTCTTGTGTTGCTTCTTCGACTGAATTTGGCTCCTTAGGGTTATGTTGCACACAGAATTCGTCTAGGTCTTGGGGTATTTATAGTTTCTCTCTGAGGGCTCGATGCAGCGCATTGAGTAAGTAGATGCGGCACATTGACTTAACTTCGCGTGGGGTCCAAGATTAATATATTCTGGAATATTCATACACCGTCTTTAGATGCGGCGTATCTTGATTCTTGTATCCGACGCATGTCCTTTAGCGTCTTGGATTGTATCTGGTGAAGTCTTGATAGTTATGCGCTGTATGTTAGAAGTGTAATGCGGCGTATCTGGAGTAGAACGAGGTTGATCTTCTTCTTTGACCAAAGTTTCATATGCGGCGCATGATAGAATTACATGCGGTACATTCTTCAAAGTCAGGCAATGGTCTTCGAATTCATCTAAGTATGATATTGCGGCGTATCTGTTGATATAGATATGGCGCATCTTCTGGATTTCAGTAGACTTTTGACATCTCGCTTGTTTTGCTCCATAATTAGTCCAAAATTGCCAAGTTTCACCTATTGCTTGTTTTTACCTGAGAATTACTAAAGTAAACATTAAAGTACCGATTCTCATAAATAATATTGTAAAACAAGTCATAAAAATAGGATAAATGATGATAAAAATATGTACTTATTTGAGTTCATCAAAGACTCTGATAACTAATTGGGACCGCTTTAACTAAATTATGGGCCTATTTTCGCACTATACTTATATCATGTAAACTTTATGCTTTTCGTTACAACTCTTATTCTTAATAAATGAAATAAAAACCATTCTTTGTACCTTATGTTGTGATACCAATATAGTAGCACCCTAATGCATGTATGCTTCCGTTGGACCTGATTTTGGGGGTGTTACACGTCTTGACCTTGCCTTGTAATTTGGTGAAGCCTTTGTCTTTAACTTGAATAGATCTTCACGCTCTTGCTTTCTTTCTCCCCCTTTTGTCGAATAAAAAAGGCGGGACTTCTAATCAAGCCAGGTTTAAACTTGGGACTGTGGGATAAATGAGCTAGCTTGTATGTGCACCTGAACATGCTCCCCTTTGAACATAGCTCCCCTAGATTGTTGCTCCCCCTTGTTTCAAGGCGGGGATCCATGGGTCAAGAGCCTCACCTTTGCGGTGGCCTAGCTACATAAAACACAACAAGCAACAACCAAGAAATCCTCACATGTGAAAGCCCAAAATGGGTTAGGTTACCATTTGGATACTTGCGACATGGGTTAGTTCACAATATATATATTTATATGTTTGTCCAATATGACTTCAATAACCATTTGTTGACTTGATAAAATTAAAGAAAGTGCATTTATTATTATCATAGAGCTTGCAAGCTAGAAGTACAACAATGTCATGATACCATGAAAACAAAAGACATACAAAGCACTCTCAAACCACACCTAGCCAATACATCATTAAAGAAACTAGTTCTTGTGATTTACAAGATTGTCATCACAAGAGTCATCACCCCTATCATTATGCACAATGCATGTCATGTTTGAAGCCAATGCTTGTAGCATTTTGACTCCGTCATGGAGGGATTTGAGCATTTCACGATTTTCTTCTCTATTATCTTAAATGGCATTGAGCATGTCAATTGTGTTTTCACAACAAATTGCGTGATTTCCCTCACGAAGTTTTGGGCTTAAGGGCTTCCTTATCTTTTCCCAAACTTTTTCTTCCCCAATTCCCCTAAGTGGAGATGTTGTGGCTTGAGCATCATCTTGCATTAGCTTTTCAAGTTTGATCCTAGGGTATTGTTGTTGTTGGTTATTATGCATAAACCATCATTTTCCCATCCCAACACTCTTATTTGGAGCTTGAGGAACGACATTGTTGTCAACAATTTCTTGACTACCATTATTGGCACTCAATGAGTTAGTGGCACTACTCAAGAGAATGATATTGTCAAGAACATTGTTTGGAGAAGATGGATGGTTATTCATTTTTAGCTTGATTTTGATTTTAGGTGCAAAACTTAGTGGAGACATCTAGTCTTCAAATAATAACAAAGCAAGATTAGGTATGGTTAATAGTTTCTTGTATCCACCGGATATTAAGGAAACTAGTACTAAGATTCCTTATTAAGTGTACAAAGTGCAAAGCTCAAGAGAAAGAGAATCTATAGAGAAGATGATTATGCTTTTAGAATATGAGATATTTTTAATGGAAAATGATAGTTGGATTTGACAAATTTAAAAGCAATAGAATTATATTCAAGAACACATAATATATAACCTACATCTCATCATACATGAACTTGGTACAAGTATTTCATGTAAGACATCTCAAGAATGTAGTTGTATGTGTATATAAATCAAGTGTGTTCTAATTGTTGAATACACAAACTAGATCCTATGAATCATCATGTATAAATATAGAAAGTCGATATATGTTGCATGATATCTCCGATTCATAGTTTGTTGTGTAATGTGTCAACTTTAATAATTCTTATATGTTACTTGCAACAACAATATAAGTTTCCAAGATCTCGGATGAGATACTTAGTTTATTAAGTCTATTCATTGGGTATTTTAGTTTGTTATGCAATACCATACCGAATTCAAATTACGGGAAATTCTCTTCAACTACGTTAGTAGTTTGTATGTTTGCATAAAATCCTTTCTTTTCTATTCTACCTTAAACACATAGCATGCATATTTCACATAGATTGAACAAGTAGACATAGATATAAATTCTTCAATACGAGGTTGAGTCGTGATCCGAATTTTATCAAATCTTGGTAATTAAACACAAATGACCTTCAATCTCATTATGTTATAATATGATATTTCGTGTTAAATTTTCTTGTTCATCACACATAATATAGACATGTAGAATCTTGAATATTATCAATCATTGTTTGAATAATGAGTTGATACATATCTTTCCTCTTGAAGACATTTATTTGAGCTTTCTTTCATGCCTTCACATAAATCCTAGTCACATAAGCACATAAGCTCCAAGAGCACCTAAAGGACTTGCAAACAACTCCTAAACATTTTATTCTAGCTTAAAGATTGTTCTCCTAAGATGCATGTCAACCATGTACACCTAAACCTATCCCAAAACAATTTGGATTTTTGAAAAATGTCATGCCAAAACTTAGACTTGTTTATTTTGTGACCCAAGTGTCCTTTTATTCAAGTCACCAATGACTTGTTCAATAGGATGACCCTTCGCTTCTCTCACTTCCTTAGGATTGCCTTCATCCGAAACATTAACTTGTAATGACGGCGATGATTTAGGCTCGGGCATGCTCTCATCAAAGGTCAAATTGAGAGATTCATCAATCCTCATTGTTTCCTTGTTAAGCACTATGTATGCTTTACTAGTTTGAGAGTATCCTAGGAACACACCTTCATACGACTTTGGGTCGAATTTGGTGAGATACTCTTTGGTGTTTAGTATAAATACTTTACAACCAAATACTCTAAAATACTCTAGGGATGGTTTCCTATTTCTAAGTATTTCATATGGTGTTTTATTTATGACTTTTCTAATTAATGAGGCGAAAAGTGTTATGCTTTTAGGGGTCATTTAAGCCTTAAACCGTAATTTTATGATCAAATATTACCTTAAATCATTCCTTTTGTCATTTTAGGTACTTTTGGGAGGAATTCTGGAAAACATTGCATTTTGGATGTTTTTGGAGCATAAAAGTGAAGAAAACGACAAAGTCTCAAAAGCATGCTGGAAATTCTACCTGACGGCGTCAGGAGCTATAAGCTGACGCCGTCACTTGAAGACAAAGGAGTTGGATTCAGACTTTACCAGACGCCCAAGTGAAGAATTCAAGACTTAACACCTGATGGCGTCAGGTGTTAAGAAGTCTAGGCCGTCGGGTGTAATGCTAAAGAGAGACATCACAAGAGCATTTACAAGGTGACTGGGTCAGAAGTAGATCTAGGTGATCTAAAAACCCTAAACGCGGCGAGTTGACGACGTCAGAGTCTAAAAGCTGATGCCGTCAGAGTGTAAAATCTATATATATTTTAGGATTTTCTTTCATTAAAAGTGTGTAACTTTGGAGAGAGTTTTGGTGTAACCCTAGTACGAACTTCCTGCACTTTTTAAGGGTTTCATACCCTTAAATCTTCCATGTTTCATTGAAGATAAGTAATCACTCAATCATTCAGTATGTCTATGTGTTGTTTGATTTTATCTTACGCATGTCTTTTATTTAACATGCTAGGCTAGGTTTGTTTGTGTTTGCTTAGATGTAATGAAACCTAGTTATTGATTATTGATTGATTGTTTATTGTTAGTTGTTGTTGGGTGAATGTTTATCGATGTTAGGCTTAAGAAAACTGGCTAAACTCCTTTGGTAACCTGCTTGATGTCTTAAGAAACCTGAATCGGATGGCACTACGATTATTATGGTTGTATTTAATGCATAAGTGACTACTAAGGAGGCCATGGTTAGGATACTAAACGTGTCGCCATAGGAAGAGGTAGAAGCTTATAGAATTAGGGAAGATTGTGCACGGCCCTACGAATGGTATTAAGGAATACAACCCGTCACCCACATAACTACAATAAGCTTGTCAATCAATAAAAGATAACTAGGGAGTAATGAAGTCTAAGTAAACACGCTTTTCTCCTTATAAGTTTCACAACTATTTTATTTTCTTGTTATTTTATTTTATTTGCATTTGTAGTTTATTTGGGTTAGTTGACTAGCAACTAATTCCGCCCACTCCTTTCAAAACCGAGATTTTTACCTGCTTTCCATTAAATATAAAAATACAAAAAGAATCATCCCTCATCTCTAGGCCTAATTAGACTACTTTCAATCCTAACGAACACTATTCCCTGTGGAGAATGATCAATCCCCCGGTACTTGCCACTTCATTATACTACATCGGTCAGGTACACTGCCTGGTGGGGATTGCAAGCTTCTCAAGATCCCTTGAGAGGTAAAACATTTTGCGTAGACCGCAATCCACGCATCACTAATATAGATTCTATTGAAGATATAACATGCGGTATCTAGGGCATGACAACAAAACTTTTGTGGAATGGATTGCTCGTCAAGCATTGCACGACTCATCTTTCTTAACTTACGGTGTGTTCTTTCAACAATCTCAAGCGATTGAGAAGTGAACGGGCCCGATAAGTTATAAGATATCCCATGTTGTTCACAAAAGCTTCCAAATTTCAATTTATCAAATTCACTACTATGATTTGTTTTAACTGAAACAATTGAACAATCAAGTAGGTTTTCAAGTTTCTTTCTTAAAATATCAAATTTATTTAAGACTCCATCCTTATTTTCTAAAAATAACACCCAAGTGTAGTTTGAGTAATCATCTACAATCATCAAAGTGTAGAAGTTTCCTCCATAGCTTTGGATTGGAGATGGTCCATATAAATCTAAGTGTAACAACTCTAAAACCCTGTTAGTTGCCACTTCATTTTTACTCCTATTATTTGCTTGTCCTTGACTCCCTAGACACATATCACAATAATGTCTCTCAAAGCTCAACTTAGGTAAATTCCTTACTAGCTTGTTGGAAGCTAGATTTTGGACTAACCTCATATTGGCGTGACCTAACCTCCTATGCCAAAGCGTTGAGTTATCCACCATGGATGTAAGACATATGTGTTGTTTGGAGTTATCTCCCAACTTACATGTATACAAGTTATTTCTCCTATGACCTCTAGCCAACACTATACCATTTTTGCTAATCGTACAATCTACTTTAGTAAATTTTACTTCACAATCATCAATACTTAATTGACTCACACTAATCAAATTAAAGTTTAAACCACTAACATGCTCAACATTGGTTATTTTTATGGAGTCATGAAGGACGTTACCTTTGCCGACAATTTTGCCGCTAAGTTTGCTTCCAAAAATGACTTGATTGCCGTTATACTCCTTGTATGACGTGAACAATCTTCTATTCCCGGTCATGTTTTTAGTTCAACCACTATCCACTATCCACTCATCCGGTTGTAGATCACTTTTGAGACAAACCTACAACAAAGATGCAATTCAAACCTTTGGTACCCATTGCTTCTTGGGTTCATTTTGGTTAGCATATAAGGTGCCCAAGTTGAACATTTTTGGGTCTTGAAGCAAGATACATAGTTTCTCAATACCAAATCTAGAAAAAGTGGACCAAGGATTATTTTGAAAATTATTTTGATTTTGAAAGCTTGGTCTATAATTATGATACATTTGCGGTCTAAAGAATCTTTGGTTTGAATAGGAGTTGTCTCTCCTTGGATGGTTGTTATATTGGTATTGAGATGACATTTGATTATAATTATAAAAATTTCTTCTTTGATTATTTTGAAACGAAGGTCTTTGGTTATAAGAAGTTGTAGGTCTCACATTGTGCGTAGGCAAAAGTTGTCTATTATTCATTCGAGGTTGTGTATAACCAATGCCATTGCGAGAACCCGAGTTGTAAAATTGTTTTGGGCTTTCTTTTCTTGCAATATGAGCTTGGTTACCTTGAATGTTTACAGAAGGAGCTTGAGGAGTAATTGGTTTAATAACATTTCTTTACGTAGATCCAATTCCTCTCAGAGGCCTGGCGCGTCAACGCGTCAGGCAACGCGTCAGTCTCGGAGATTTTTGGATCTTGGTCTTGACTCAATTTAACAAACACCATTGGTTTTGTTAGATTCTCAGGAGTGGTTTTTCCTTGTTTTAAAAATCCAAGACCTCCCTTGTCTTGTGACACCTTTTGTAGACTTATTATTTCTTCCAAGTCATTAGTACTCTTTTTATATTTAGAAAAGCTTAAAGATTCTTTTCGAAGTTTAGATACTTTGTCATTCAAAGAGTTAACCTCAAGTGTGAGTTCTTCACATCTGTTGCATGGTTCAATCGCCTCTTTGCAATGTTTTAGTATCTTTACTTCCCTTTCTAGTTCATAGATTCTTTTATTGAATTTAACACGTTCTTGTTCGAGAAGAAGTTTTTCTTTGACAATTTTTTCAAAATTTTTCCTAAAGTCATCACTAAACTTAACTAGTTCCTCATTCTCCTTTTGTAAATTCATTATATCTAAATTATTAGAAGAGAAATGGTTTAGAGGTACCTCAAGTTTTTCTTGGGCCATAAGACATGTAGCATCGTTGGTTGGTTATTCTTCATCTTCACTATCACTCCAAGCTCCACCGACGAATGCCTTGTTGACTTTGGGCTTAGGACACTCATTTATGAAGTGACCTTTCTCACCACAATTATAACAAGCTTGAGTTCGCCTAGAGCTTTCACTAACTTTGTTCTCTATACCTCGACTTCGCCAAAGTTGTTTCTTCCACTATTTCCTCGGTTACCAAACCGATTACCTCACCTACAATTTCCACCTCTTCTAAAGAACCTTCTAAAGTTCTTTGCCATAAGGTTGTATTCTTCATCATCTTCGTCATTTTCATCATCTTCACTTCCTTCTTGACTATCACTATTGTCGCTGGCTAGGCTATTAGTGACCTTGGCTTTAAGAGCCAAAGACTTCATCTTCTCCTTCTAGTCTTTGGTACTAACCTTGTCATTCTCAAGGATCATTTCATAGACCTTGAGGTTTCTAATAAGCTCATCAAGAGGAAGTTCCGCTAAATTCTTGGCCTCTTCAATGGCCGTCACCTTTGGCCTCCACTTCACCGGAAGAGCTCGAAGAAACTTTCTCACATAGTTCTTGTTATAGAAGCTAGGATCTAGAGCCGTGAGGCTAGTGATAATAGCATTGAACCTTGTGTAACCATTGTCAATAGTTTCTTCATACGAGATCGTAAACTTCTCATATTGTTGTATGAGTAAGTCGATCTTGCAATCTTTCACTTGAGAGTTGCCTTGATGAGTGATGAAGAGAGAGTGCCAAATTTCCTTGGCGGTCTTGCAAACATGAACCCTCTTGAACTCCCTTCGAGGTAGAGCATTATAGATCAACATCTTGGCTTCATCATTCTTACCGAGCTTTCTCCTCTCATCATCGTTTAGATCCGAATGTGGCTTTTTCACCAATAACTTTGTTTCGGGGTCTTCCACCATGAACACAAAGTTGTGATTTTGGATGATTTCCCACAAATCAAGATCTTTGGACCTAACATAGGTCTCAAACCAGGTTTTCCAAAAGCAAAACCCATCGGTTTCTAGCAAAGGTGGTCTTTGCATAGAACATCCCTCAACATAGTTCTCTTGAGCCATGGATCTATACTCTACTTTACCAAAAATCTTAGTTAGGATTTTAGATTTTTGGGAAAGAAGTTTTTGACTTAAAACGACTTCTCGAGAAGGTTTTAACGCTCAAAAACTTGAGTATTCCGCTCTGATACCAATTGTAGAACCGTATAGGGGGGTGAATATGGTTTCCTTGGCTTTTAGAACGTTTAAAAACTTTAAGCCTCGAAGAAAACCAAGTGGTCTAAGTAAGAGCAACCACCAACAAAATCACAACCACAAGTATATAAAGCAAGTAAAGAACACCACGATATATACTGGTTCGGGATGGGGGGTTTATATCATCCGTACGTTCAGTTGCGAATCCACGACACCGATACTATTCACTAGTATAATCCTTTCGGTGGACTACAAACCGTTACAATTCACTCCACCGATGTTCGCCAATATCGATGCTCAAAAAGAAGGAGTTACTCACCAACGGTATTCCGCCCTTGGAAACCACCCAAAAGAATCTCGCGATTCGACTTCACCTAAGGGTCACCAAGACCACTACCAAAACTTCCCACTGGAAGTATCAAACCCCAACTAGATCCCCAATGATCTAGGCTTGGTCACCAAGACACAAGACTTCCCTTACAAACAAATGAATAAATGAATGTTTGTTTTATCAACCAAGCCCTAACCTAACCTAGAGACTCGATTGTA
The DNA here is from genome assembly GCA_014162995.1 of Artemisia annua. NCBI lineage: Eukaryota > Viridiplantae > Streptophyta > Magnoliopsida > Asterales > Asteraceae > Artemisia > Artemisia annua. The sequence goes on along the minus strand of LBNU01024605.1, from coordinate 8,275 downwards.
GTAGAAAGGGTAAAGATAAGAAGACCCTCGACACAATCACAAGAGTGGATTAAGTTCTTGAGATTCTTCCCTTGCAAGGAGATGTGTTCTTTCAAAGATGTTAGTGTGTTTAACTAAGAACACAAGATAGAAGTAGAGAGATTAGAGAGAAAGAATGTAGAGAGAAAGAGTAATAGCAAGGGGTGAGGAATACAAGAGGCAAGGGGCTATTTATAGGCCAAGACCCAAACTTGGGAATATTTTACCGAGACCGGCGCGTTGCCCACGCGTCAACGCGTGGGTGACGCGCCAGAGTCACTGTAGAATTTTCTCAAGTGTTGGGTGTTGGTCTTGTAAATACCTACCCTTGCTAAACCCCCAATTGTACTTCACACACTAAACCTTAACATTAATCAATCTAAGGTTTACCAACTCAAATAGCCAATTTTGAAAAATGTTTTGTGAAGTGTTTATTAGAAAACCAATTATCAAAGATAGAAAGAAAGAAGAGACTATTGGGTAAGGGTAGAATGGGTATTCCTCACATGGCATAAAAGAGAGAAGAGAATATGCCATGGGATATTCCTCTATAGGGAAGAGTGAACGAGGTTGGGTTAAGAAGTAACCATGGTTAGGTAGAAGAATGTGTAGAGAATAAACAAATATCCAAGGGAATATTCCATCCTTGGTGTGGTTAAGGGTTAACCATGGTTGGGTGAGAATGTGTGTGTAGAGTAGTTAGGTTAGAAGTGAACCATGGTTGGATTAAGAAAGGATATTCCAAAGGATATTCCATTTCTTTAGGAGGAAGGAGAAATGAATGGTTGAGATGTGTTGTAAGAAAATGAATGGTTGAGATGAAGAGTGTGTAAGGAATATAAGAGATGAATTGGATTGTGTAAGAGTGAAGAGATGTGTGTAAGGGAATATGTAAGTGTGGATGTGATGGGAAGCTTTGTGTGTGTAGAGAGTGGGATGGTTGTGAGTAGTGTGTGTAAATTTGAAAATAAGGTTGTTGGGGAAGTGATTTGTGTAAGGTTGTAAGGAATATGTAAGATTGAAGTGATGGGGAGCCTTGTGTGTGTGAAGAGAGGTATGTGAGTGAAGTGTGTGTATTTTGAATGTAAAGGTGTGTGTATGTGAGTATGTATGTGTAAGGTAGAAAAGTAGTGTGTGTATATGTGTGTGTATAAGAAAAGGTGTATGAGAAGTTGGTAAAGTGAAGAGAATATTGTAAGAGGGAATATTTTGTGGGAGTTTGTGAGGAGACAAAGTACACTTTTGTAAGTGTTGTAAGGGAATATTGTAAGAGGTTGTTGGGAAAGGATTTTGGGAAGGATTGTGGGAGATTTGGTAGTTGACTTTTGTGAAAATGAGATTAAGAAAGATTAAGAAGAGATTAATAAATAATTTAATTTTCATTAAGAAGAAAAATGTTTAGACAATTAAGATTATGAGTTGAGAAAATCATAGGTTACTTATAAGTCCAAGTAACACAACGTCGAGAATCCATAGTTTCATAATTCGTGACTTTCCACGACTCGACGTACTCAACTAACACCTTGGTACAAACAAGTTAAGTGCTTTGCCTTGATGTAAAGCATAACCCAAGTGGGAAAGGATGCGTTTACGCAAAGTGACCTTTGACTTAGTTTGACTAATAAGGGAGTAAACCCGTTACGTGGTTAGAGAAGACGTAAGCACGGGATATGAGCATATGGATGCTTTCACGTGATGTTACGTAAAATATATAAGCTCCCTAAGTTTAGAAAAGCCTTGGCTAGAGGCGAGAGTTAGAAAACATGAGTTGGTGTTTTCTCGCAAACGGGTGTTATAAAAGTTGGATCTCTTTAATCCAAAACTCGTTTCGAGTGTTCTCAATTAAGCACATAGCATATTGATACGGTCATACCTGTATTGAAAGATCCACATTTGTCGGGTAAGAGGAAAGCCGACTTTCAAAATTCGTCCCGACATTCACAAAAGCTTGGCGCGTCGCCCACGCGTTGACGCGTGGGTAGTGCACCAGGAGCAGACATGTGAGTCGGGGAACTTCGGCTACCGTTTGTTAATTTATGTGTTTCGAAGGTTTATTTGTCATCATTAAAACATTAGAAGATCTTTATCAAGTTGCCTCAACAATCTCCCCCTTTTTTATGATGACAAATAAAGTCCGAAAGCAAAAGCGAAGACAAAGCGCGCCTTTGGTATAGCTTGCGTCTTGTGACAACTCGGAAATTCTGGTTTCCTATCCGTTTATCCTCTTATACCATTTATTATATTTCGGGAGCATTTATCGTGGCCTAGGAGGTTTCACATAAGATTTGACTATATAACGGATAAAACACAAATATTTACTAGTTCGGACAACAAGAAATAAAGATATGCGTATTTATAATCAATTTTTGCGGAATTATAATTCTAAAGTTAATGGAATAACTGATGAGGTGAAAAGTGTTACGCTTTTAGGGGGTCATTTAAGCCATAAATCGTGATTTTATGATCAAATATTGCTTNCATAAAAGTGAAGAAAACGACAAAGTCTTAAAAGCATGCTGGAAATCCTAGCAGTCGGCGTCAGGAGCTATAAGCTGACGCCGTCACTTGAAGACAAAGGACTTGGATTCAGACTTTACTAGACGCCCAAATGAAGAATTCAAGACTTAACACCTGACGGCGTCAGGTGTTAGGAATTCTAGGCCGTCAAGTGTAATGCTAAAGAGAGACGGCCCAAGAGGATTTACAAGGTGACGGCGTCAGAAGTAGATCTAGGTGATCTGAAAACCCTAAACGCGGCGAGTTGACGGCGTCAGAGTCTAAAAGCTGACGTCGTCAAAGTGTAAATTCTATATATATTTTAGGATTTTCTTTCATTAAGGGTGTGTAACTTTGGAGAGAGTTTTGGTGTAACCCTAGTACGAACTTCCTGCACTTTTTAAGGGTTTCATACCCTTAAATCTTGCATGTTTCATTGAAGATAAGTAATCATTCAATCATTCAATATGTCTATGTGTTGTTTGATTTTATCTTATGCTTGTCTTTTATTTAACATGCTAGGCTAGGTTTGTTTGTGTTTGCTTAGATGTAATGAAAC
>LBNU01024604.1:198965-222831 GCA_014162995.1 Artemisia annua | reverse complement strand
CCACTTTTAAGAAAGTGATAGCTTCTATTTAAGCCATTTGGCTTATTGCTCAGCTTTTTCAAAAAGCAATTTTCATTTTTATCTTTTTAATAATTTCCTGACATCTTGTAGTATTTGTAATAATTTTCCTAGATTTTTATCTTTTCATTTAGTATTTCTAATAATTAATATTAGATTAAATAATAATTAGGTAATATTAGTTAATAAATAGTTTTATTAAATTTTATTTATCAACAGTAGGTTTTTATAATTTTTCTAGGTTTTATAAATCATTTAGTATTTTTAGAAAATATTTTCATAATTATTACTGTTTATTTTCTATTTATCTTAATTAATTTAGTTTAACTAGCTTTTAATTATTAATTAAGTAAATAATTGGTAAAATAGTTTAATAATAGTTTTTATAAACTTTTTATAATTTTTTAAGGTTCCTGTATTAGTTAATTAGTTTTATAAAATATTTCCTAAATTTCTAAGTCATTTGTAGTATTATTAGTAATTTAAATTATTTAATTAGTTAATTAATAAGTAATTAGTAATTAATTAATATTAAATTCAGAAAATGAAAATAATATTTATTTTCAATTTTTAAAATTTCTTTTAAGTTATTTTAAAGGTTTAGAAATTAATTTTGCAATTTTCTAGTTTAAATTTGTAATCTTAGTCATTTTTAGTTTAACTTTAATTAGTTTTTATTAACTTTTTAAATAGTTTTATTAAATAATTAGTATTTAAATAATAAAATAATCAAAAAAATATTTTTCTTTTTTATAAAATTTTCTTTTTATATTAAGTTTGTAAAAAGTCATTTTCACCCCCTGTAGTTTATTTTTGTGTAATTCCCATTTTTCCAGCACACATTTGCATTTTAGGTTTATCTGGTTTTTTGTGTTTGTTAATATTGTTTCATTATCTTAATTCCAAGAAATCAGTAGTGTAAAATCAATCAAAATCATCATCTGGTTACTATTCCCAAATCACTCATTCCCAAAACGTTTCCAAAACACAATTTCAATCTCGCTGGGACATAACGACCCGGGGATACACTGTGCTTACACCGGATCATAAATTGATCACTTTCTCTCTCATAGTTTGACTTAGTTGACCAGTAACCCTTGGTTGACTTAGTTGACTGTTTGGGAGGAGTCATTTATCCTTAAACTATTGTTAACGAAGTTCAAATATTGAGACGCCAAGGTATCAACGTTTTAGACCATATTCATCTCAAGCTGGGTAACGGAGATCGAGCCTCTTTCTGGAATGATAACTTGTCCGGGAAAGACCCTATCAAAGTCATGTTTCCGCGGATTTACGCATTAGAGAATTGTAAGATGGTTAATGTCAGTTCTAAGATGAATGCTCCTAGTTTGGCCTCGTCCTTCCGTCGTTCAGTAAGGGTAGGAGCCGAAAAGGAACAGTTTGACAACCTGGTGAATCTTGTTAATACGATAAACCTTGTGCCTACAATTGATAGATGGACTTGGTCTTTGGAAAGCTCAGGTGTATTCTCGGTTGCTTCTATCAGAAAGGAAATTGATGCGAAATGTTTTCAAAGTTGCGGCTCAAGAACGAGATGGGTTAAATTTGTTCCAATCAAAGTCAATATCCTTGCTTGGAAAATCAAGATGGATGCTCTTCCTACAAGGTTTAATATCTCTCGACGAGGTATTGACATTCACTCAATTTCGTGTCCTATATGTGATTCAGGTGTGGAGACAACGGACACCTTTTCTTCAGATGTAATACATCCAGGCAGCTTGTTCGTTGAATCTTTTCATGGTGGAATGTTACATATGTTGAGCTCAACTCATACGAAGATTGGTGTTCATGGTTGGTCGAATTGCAACTTCCGGCCAAATCCAAGGTGTTGCTCGAAGGGGTCTTTTATACCCTTTGGTGGTTTTATGGACTCATCGCAACAAACTCATTTTCGACGATAAAGCCCTTTAAAATCGATGATCCTGGACAACGTTTTTTCTAGCTCTTTTTATTGGTGTAGCCGTGTAGGTATAGATGTAAAGCCTCTTTTAGTTGGAATGAGTGCTTAAAAATCCATATTTGATCAATTTGTAATTCTAGCATCTTGCTAGTTTCTCTTTAATAAATTCGCCGTTCAAAAAAAAAAAAAAAAATTATACACACCATTCTCCCCTAGGCGTCGTTATGAAAGGCCGGCTAGAAGGGTGTGCCAAATGTGCTATAACCATTTCTTTTAGTACCATTGTTTCAATGTTTTTGGAATCTTAGTAATACCCTTTACGTATTATTGATGGATATTTTTATTTATACGTTTACTTTTTGTATTTAGTGCGGCCTTCGTGTAGTTATGGCATAGGGCCACCGAAATCCACAAGATGACGACATTATCCAAGTTATGTTTGCACCGGAGTGGGGCGTTATCCGCTCCACGTTATGGTGGTAACGCGAGTTGGTGTTTTTTTTAGTGCAAAAGTGTAATAAGTGGGGTTTTTTCGTGGTATGTTATAGGAATTTTATTGAGAGGGTGTTATTTTGGTTTTGTGTTATAGAAATGTTATTGGATAAACATGGCGGGCCGATAACCTAGCTCTCTTAATTTGTGACGAGCCAAGTATTTTAGCACTCAAAGTCAACTTTACATCCACTAGTTCGGGAGTTGGCCTAGCAATCTACAAGACTACAACTCTTGTTTGTATTGCATGAATAGTTGAATGAGAGAGATCCGTATCGGTTTGATGAAATGGGAATGATTATTGTTAACGTCAGCCATAACAGTTAGAAATTGAAAAAGATACTTATCCATAAGGAATGAGTTCACATGGCACTAAAAGAGCGTTGACTTAAAAAAGCATATTACAACTAGAGGTGAGATCTATGCAAAACAAGTATCACTTAAAAAACAAATAAGTCAATCTCAACCATCCATCCACCTTTCATCTAATGGCTAAGATCAAATCAAAAAATAACAAAGGGAGGGCAAAATTGGCATTTTAGCTCATTTAATATAAAAACCTACTTTCCACCTTTTTTAAAAAAACAACATATCTTGCAAACGGTAAATCTTCAAGCTACGAATAATACACCATCGCGACGAGAAAAAAATTATCTTTCTATAGATATGCATTGTTATATACTTTCGACGAACTTTTTTTTTCAAAATTCCGTCCAGAAAAATCCCACGGGATTCGTAAAGAAATCCCACAGGATTAGTAAAAAGATGATTTTTTTTCAAAATTTCCGTCCAGAAAAATCCCATGGGATTCGTAAAAATCCCATGGGATTCATAAAAAGACAAAAAAAAATTTCAAAATTTCTGTCCAGAAAAATCCCACGGGATTCGTTAAGAAATCCCACGAGATTCGTAAAAAAACGATAAATCACAAAGGATTCGGTATGAATCCCATGAGATTCTTTGGTGCATCCCATGGGATTCATTGTGAATCCCATGGGATTCTTTATTAAATCCCATGGGATTCATTGCTACAAACATTTTGCTACATGTTGATTCACTGACCATTTAATATCAATCAACTTATTTAGACCCATGTAGCTTTTTACACATCATTCGAGCAACCAATGGTGTTGCTTTAGAACATCTAATTGCGTGTACCTAACTCAAGGTTATAGGTGCACAAAGTCCATAATGAAGACCAAAAGCAGTCTATGGGTGGCTAGAAAACAACATGAACCCCAACAACTTTTAATCTTTTGTTTTTTCTTGTGGTCATCCACCTCCATTTCACCTATTCTTTGTCTTAGCTCATTGTGATCTCATCTATTCTTCCACAATATGAAGATATAACATGTCTAAATGTCTAATAAAGATGCCTTTATTACTTCAAGAGCAGAGCTCGTACTTCACAATCTTGAAAAATACATCCACTAAACAGGCCTTTATAGCTCAAAATGATAGAATTGCAACTCATCAATTTTTTGTAGAAAGAAATTATCCTTTCTTGTTTTTCAGTATCACACAATCAATTTTAAATATGTTAGAGGAGATATTTATGCCTAAATTAAAAACAAACACTTTAACAGCCATAACAAACTTAACAAACTCAACAGTAATCAGTTACAGATCGATGAACTTATCTCTAACTTCATTCTAACTGATTCATCTTAGGCTTTCAGTTAACTTTTGTAATTGATGACGTCGCGCGGCTTATTCGGATGGTCACCGCCATGTCAGCAACCTTTAACATCGGTATCTGAAGTCTCTGAGCCACCGGAATCATCGTCGCCGTATATGGATATAACTACGGAGCCGATTGGACCGGAAGTTGATGACGTGGAGGATGAAATGGAGGAGATCGAAGTCACCGGTATCTGAAGGTTTGGTGGTGGTTTAGGGTTGGGTTGGGGGTGACGGGTGAGAGAGAGAAGAAACAGGTGTGTGTGAAAGTGCGTGTGTTATGGTTTAGATTTGGGGGTATTGGTATATAATATTAAATGACTAAAATGCCCTTCAGACTATTTTAATTTTAAAATCATAATTAATCTAAACCGTTAGATGGAAGGAGGATAGATGGTTGAGATCTTGTGGTTTGTTTCTTAGATAAATGTTGTTTCGTATGGAACTTTTCTCATTACAACTATTTATCTGCACGTTATAGACAAAGTTGGGTATCTATAACGACGCCAAATAAGGACGTAGCTGGGACATATTAATTGGGGGGCCGAAATAATTCAAACACAAAATATAACTTTTAACATGTAAAGCCTTCATAGTACAGAAAGAATGAAACGATATAGAACTAAGATATACGATAAAGGAAACTGCAAATTACAAGCTAGTTAGCTTGACGATCTTTGAGGTTTTTAAATTTATCAATTATAGACTCCGAATCAAACAGTTTCATTGATTTATTTTTTATGTAATCCTCCAAGTTGTTTGCAAGAAAATTAATTTAACACCTTATTGCGAAGTCGATTCTTGCTTAACTTCATTAGATAAGCCGAATCATCTTATCTATCAAATGATATGTTTCATAAGAATTTCGCTTAGTTGAGCAATAGTATGTAGGAACACCACTCAACATTGGGTTCTTTAACCCATCAATGTTGAACATCTCCAACTCATACCTCAATTGAAATCTCTCTTGTTTCGTAAAATCAATTGGGTAATATTTCTCAACAAGAAGGCAAACTTGATCAGTATCTAATACTTCGACATCTTTTTTAAGAATCAAACCAGAGCTAAGAGTTAACAACTCAATGGCTTCATCATTGAATCTAAATGCTAACTCATGCATTTGCTTGTCTAGTGTACATAAAATGATATCTACTCGACACTACTCACTAGTATTCCAAAGTAACATGATTATCTGTTGATGACGGTGATATCTACTAGACTTGTAAAGAGCATTAATATATTAGGCACTTTTATTTGATGCTTTTCATAAAATTTTACCTGTCGAATGAACTTTTCCCATGCATCCATTGTTTCTGAAGTTATTGAGATTTTCCTTTGTTGCTGAAACTAGCTCCATAGCATTTCCACTATGTAGGGATTTATTTTGTAGAGCTTTTGAAAAAAATGTCACATCTCCTCATTATTTCATTTACCAAGTGTAGAATGAACACAAACTCAAATGATTTCTATCGAGTAAAACATACATAAGCCTCTCCACGTTGAGAAGGATAAGATCCGTCTTCTATTGTACCCTCTAGAACTACACGAGTAGGATTAAACATCTTAAACAAACTAGAAACCGAATGAAAGTGAGAACCCCAACGTGTATCACCATCGCGCCTTAAGGTCCCCACTTGATTTGCTCCTTTACCGGATTTAAATTCATCAAGTTCCAATAATCATTAGTCTCAACTACCTTAGCCCTTTGTAACTCATCAACTGTCGATCTGGTCACCTTTTTAAACAAAATCTTCGACACAATCAACTGCAAATCATTCTCTAAAGTTTCCAAGCAATTCTGAAAAGTTGCGTGTATTCGTCTATGGAAGTTACACAGTTTGTTTCCCGATATGCTTTGTGATATCCTACCGGCATCCCCAAATATACTCCAATTTTATTGTTCCCAACCACTTTCAAACATCCACATGAAACTCGTGGCACGGTCATGTCCAAAGCTCAGGCGCCTGATTCTCAAGTTAGAGCAAGACCTTGATATTCAGGAGAATTCTGAGCGAGGCGAGTTTGATTTTGATAATGATGGTTTGTGTGCACTACCCAATGCTTGTATCCATTTGCGTGAAGTGAATTTAAGTAGGAGATCACATATTGGGGACACAGGAGTTGTTCCCTTGTAAGATCTTCTGAAAGTTTAGAATATTTAAATTTGAACAGATGCGCTAGTGTCTCAAACGAATAACTAAAAGCTATTGGAGAAGCAAGTTGTTTGAAACTTTTGGGTTTGAGAGGTTCTTCTTTGATTACTGATTTGGGTTTGGAGTATTTGGCAAATGGGGTTGTGATAAATTGTTTCGATTGTTTGGCTCAGTGTGGTGTTAATGTCACCAACTCGGGGATTTTGGCTCTCTCCAAGTTCCCAAATATTGAGTTTTTAGATTTGTCTTGGTTGATCAACGCAAGTGATATTTCATTGTTTCATATTGCTAGCAATTGTTTGAAACTAAACACGATTTATAATTTGACGGGTTGCTAGGCTATAACTATGAAGGTTTACGTGCTTTTGTTGATCACCCAACTCTAGAAGACCTTTTGGCGTTCAAGTGTCACAATCTTACTTGGGAGGATGTGAAGTTGGTTGCTTAATTGCTTTCACCCGGTTAGAATCTCTTGGTCTGAGTAGCAGAATAAAGACACCGCTGATGCCGTGGGAAGTTCCAAATACTTTGACTTTGGGAGATACTGCTGCCGGATAGATTTGGAATGATCACATAGACGACTAATCTCTGTATTTTGTCATTGCAATTCAGTTGGGATCTTGTATATTTTTCTTGCTTTGCTTATCTAAGATTTTTTTTTAATTTTTTTATTTTATTTTTTTATTTTTTTTAGAACGGCGATATTTTATTAACTAGCAAGGAGCTGGAACAAAGCAAAATTACATAGGAGACATACAAAGAGATGGGCTTTTAAGCCAATCGACCCAACTTAAATTTGATTTACCTCTACTATTGGCCCAATTAAAAGACATAGTAACAAAGTTATAAAAAAACAAGTTTTGACGAGTTCTCGTCGATCCAAAAATGTAAGCATTACGAAACGGAGAGAGAAAAAAGTTGCTTGGAGATAATCTTTTTGCTTGCTATTTAAACGAAGAGTAATAAACCAATCCATCCACTGATCAAATGTCGATATATCAGGAATTTGATCCTCCCACCATCTCGCAAACCCGTCTAACATTTTTAACAAACGTACCGGAAAAGAAGATCGAGGTGATCTCTCGATTCCAAATGATCTTCACAAATCTGGCAATGAAGAGTAGGAATATTAATGCCGCGAGACGAAAGGTTTAAACGAGTTGGAAGCCTATCTAACGAGAGCTTCCACACCATAATATTAACCTTGATGGTTTGCTGGTAGTTTCATGGACTTTCATGTTGTTTTCGAAGAGGGTAGTATTCGTTTGAGTAATCTTAAGTGTGCTGTTGAGATTTGTCACTTGTGAAGAACTATTACCAAATAAAAACAGATTTTCTGTGAGCAACGGACATACGATTTACTACATAGCTACATTTCACAACTCGGTCAAGGGAATTCTTCTGCTGAGTTTTATTATCATAAACTCACAGGTCATTTTAGATGAGAGCACCAAATGCTAGACATAGAGTGATATGTGTTGGAATATGGTTAGTTTATTAACGTGTAAATGTCTAGAATCGAACCCGAGACCTCGGGATTGCATTAATGGACTTAACGGTCGTTAGTTATTAAGGTTAAGGACTAACTATCGTTAAATACGAAAGAAAAGGACTAGGATGAAATTAGGAGCCAAGAAGGATCTAGAAACCCTTCTTGGTCCTTGTGGCCGGTCGTGTAGGGGGAGGGGAAACCCAACCCACTCCAACTTGTCCTCCAAGTTTCATCTAGTATATATACAAGGGCTAGGGTTATTTGTTTCTCACCTTTTGTGCACACACACATAACCCTAAATCTTTCCTTTTCTTTCTTTCTTGGTGGCCGGTCGAACACCCCTATATCCTTAGGGTTTCGATTTTTGTCTTCCAAAACAAAGTGTTTTCATTAGATCTTGCAATCTCTTTTATTCGTTATTAGTTTGTGTGTACAAGAACGAGGTAATTACTCACTATAGTAATTATCAAGAGATCGAATAACAAAACGGTAAGGGGTTATTCATAGATCTATTATTTACATAGTTCAAGAATCAAGATTTGCATACGGTACGTTTTTCTTTATGTTTTGGTTAACTATTATATGTTATATGTGATCCTACACTTCCGCAACTTATGCTACTTGATATTAGTAATTTAATATGCTAGTCATGATTATCAAATTTTAACAATATGTATACGTTTTTTTTTAGAAAGGCAACAAAATATATTAAAGGAACCAAAAATCAAAGTACAAAATAAAAGGCAACCCTCCTACTTAACAAGAAAATTAAAAAGGAAGGGTCCTAAAAACAAAACAAAGACTACTACAACCAAAACTAAAAATGAGAGAGGACCAAAGGATTTACTACATAGCTACATTTCACAACTTGGTCAAGGGAATTCTTCTGCTGAGTTTTATTATCATAAACTCACAAGTCATTTTAGATGAGAGCACCAAATGCTAGACATAGAGTGATATGTGTTGGAATATGGTTAGTTTATTAACGTGTAAATGTCTAGAATCGAACCCGACACTTCGGGATTGCACACAATACAAACAAGAATAAAAGTATAATAATAATTATATTAAATGTTAGTATATAATTATTATTTAAACACTTAATGGACTTAACGGTCGTTAGTTATTAAGGTTAAGGACTAACTATCGTTAAATACGAAAGAAAAGGACTAGGATGAAATTAGGAGCCAAGAAGGATCTAGAAACCCTTCTTGGTCCTTGTGGCCGGTCGTGTAGGGGGAGGGGAAACCCAGCCCACTCCAACTTGTCCTCCAAGTTTCATCTAGTATATATACAAGGGCTAGGGTTATTTGTTTCTCACCTTTTGTGCACACACACGTAACCCTAAATCTTTCCTTTTCTTTCTTTCTTGGTGGCCGGTCGAACACCCCTATATCCTTAGGGTTTCGATTTTTGTCTTCCAAAACAAAGTGTTTTCATTAGATCTTGCAATCTCTTTTATTCGTTATTAGTTTGTGTGTACAAGAACGAGGTAATTACTCACTATAGTAATTATCAAGAGATCGAATAACAAAACGGTAAGGGGTTATTCATAGATCTATTATTTACATAGTTCAAGAATCAAGATTTGCATACAGTACGTTTTTCTTTATGTTTTGGTTAACTATTATATGTTATATGTGATCCTACGCTTCCGCAACTTGTGCTACTTGATATTAGTAATTTAATATGCTAGTCATGATTATCAAATTTTAACAATATGTATACGTTTTTTTTAGAAAGGCAACAAAATATATTAAAGGAACCAAAAATCAAAGTACAAAATAAAAGGCAACCCTCCTACTTAACAAGAAAATTAAAAAGGAAGGGTCCTAAAAACAAAACAAAGACTACTACAACCAAAACTAAAAATGAGAGAGGACAAACACACATGATCCACAATCCTAGTTGGATCAAAGGAAACTAAAAAAAGTGGTATCTCAGTAGAACCCATGACCCACCACACACTTGTAAACCAAATGATGGTAGGACAAAGAGCCAAAACAAGCTCTGGCACTGACATCCCATAATATGAAGAATCACAATATTGTAGCCCTTTTTTGTCACATATATTTTACCATTCACAGAAGACAGTCCTCACATAACCATAATTTGCAAACGTTGAAGATCTGTCACACTAGTATTTGCAGCAGACTCAATGCTTATTTGCAGCATAACTCAATATTTATATGCAGCAGATCCAACAAGAAACACTTGCAGCAGACACAATATTTATTTGCAGCATATCCCACCACAACCATTTTGCAGCAACTCCAACTTCTAGCACTCCCACCATATAGCATATAACACACTGACACATTGCACAACCAAACACTGAGAAGTATATCGCGTCTTTAATTTGCATCTGTGATACCCGAAATGTAGACACAGTAAACAGCCAAAAACACAATCTTCTGTGACCACAATTAACTAACTGAAGTAAACTAAGATTGACATCACATAAGCTTGCACCAGACACTGTTCCTCGAACCAATAGATAACCGAAATTACTGTAGCCGAATCTTGTGTGGCTCCCAAAGCCACTGTTGCCAAACTAACTCTTTTTTCTTTCTCGATCTTCTTGTTATCCACTCGTAACTCTTAAGTTGAATGTCTTGAACGATTTTATTTATACTTGATACTTTCCCTTTAAAAACTCGAGTATTTCTTTCTTTCCAAATGAAGTATCTGAAAGTCCAAATAACTGATTGCCAAAGTCGTCTCGAACAACTGGGAATGTCCACGTTCCCATTGTGTACGAAAATTTCATGTATGGAATACGCGTGACATTCCCAATCTTCCACCAACTAAATATTTTTTCCCAAATACTCATAGCTAGATTACACGTAACCAAGCTATGGGCACAAGTTTCTACCATACTATCACAACACGGACAAAGCAACGTATTTAGATCAATGCCTCTTTTGTCGAGCTCCTCGCGAACTGGTAACCTTCCTTTCAAAGCCCTCCACACGAAAATATTTACCTTTTTGGGAAGCCAATTGTTCCATAACGTTTCTTGATTCCCATTCTCTATCCCTATACCATCCAATTTTTCTCCTATCTTAACTATATCCCGCCACACTCCTCCTTTACCCAACACCCCCTACCTCCTCTAATTTCCCTGAGACCACTACCCTCTCCATGAATACTTTTAATGACTCTAACCCACAACGCACCCCCCTCATTTTTGAATCTCCACCACCATTTCCCTAAAAGAGCCCAATTTTTTGCCCGTAGAGACCCAATATTTAACCCCCAGTCCCCTTTTGAGGCTAATAATGTGTCCCATTTTACCCATGCAAGTTTTTTCCCTTCCCCCACCCCACCACAAAAAAAGTTTTTTCGAATACTCTCAAGTTGTTTTATCACACTCGAAGGCACACGGAACATAGAAAAGTAATACAATGGTAAGCTACCTAGAGCCGATTTTACCAATGTTAGGCGTCCCCCAAACGACATCTTTTTCGCTTTCCAATCGGTGAGCCGATTCTTCACTTTTTCTATCACGGGATTCCAAGCCTTAATCCGACTCATGCACTCAACAATAGGCAAACCCAAGTATGTAAACGGGAGTTCCCCTCTACTACATCTTATCCATCTCGCCATTTCCTCAATTTCCAACTCATTTACCCCTACACCATATACCCTACTTTTGTTAAAGTTAACTCGTAATCCCGAAACTTCCTCAAAACACTTCAAAATGCACATTAACGACCTAGCATTGTATTTTAGATGGTATTTTGGTTGCGAATGAAACAATAGAGTTCTTAAAGAGTAAGCGGGAGAAAAGGATTAATTTTCAAAGTGGATTTTGAGAAAGCTTATGATTGCATTAATTGGGAGTATCTTTTTAATATAATGAAGAGAATGGGGTTCGGAATAAAGTGGTGCAAATGGGTGGAGAATTGCTTAAAATCATCTTCAATATCCGTGTTAGTGAACGGATCGCCTACGGAAGAATTTAAGTTGGAGAGAGGCGTTAGACAAGGTGACCCGCTCTCCCCGTTCTTATACATTCTAGCGGCGGAAGGGTTGAATGCAATTGTGAACGAAGCGGTTGAAAAAGGCATTTTTTTTTACAAACAAAATGAAGAAACATAACACACCATGATGGGTCATACATAACATGATCAAGAATAACATGTCTCATATATATGTCGACCTTGGCTGCAATATATGGATTCGAGTTTGGTCATGCCATATGCTGTTAGTCCTGTTACCGAGTCAGACATTCATCTCCTTTGTTCTGGTTAAGGTTTTCAATCTTATTGGTTCATGGTATATTGGTATGGGCACATCATACTCCAATCTCAGTGGAGTCAATCGACTACATCCTCGTAACTTCCTCGGTCACAAAAAGTATGGTCTGAATTGGTAAAATGGCGGTTGCTGGATGAAGCGATTTTCAAGGGCATTTCATCTGAACTGTTGGTTACCATGCTGACTTGAGTTGATTCCTGCAGCATCTCAAAGACTTTTTGACGCTGTTATTCAAGTAGTCATGTACCCATGTGGGTAAGCTGGAAATTCAGAAATGATGCGGTTTTGAAGGGCATTAAATCTGATCCATTAAAAGTCATTGAATATGTGAAAATATTTTTCTATGGATTATAGCAGATGCAGCCCGTGTACTATAAGGTGATAGGATTGGGTTGCTAACCCTCTTTAGCTTGTAATTAACTTTGCATGTTATATTATGGTGTTTTATAGCTCCTTGCTAGGCATCTAATCAATATATTACCTCTTTGTGGTTATCCCACTAACCCGCTTGTAAAAGGCTTTGTTATGCTTAAGACTCTAAAAAGTTCGAACCTCGGTAGCGACTACAATATAGTATTATAAACCTAAGTTTAAAGCCAAAATCTATTGATTAAAGAGTTTGTTCAATTTTGGTTTGTTAGTCACATAAAGTGAATAATCCATCACTTGCATGAACATGGTAGCTAGTTTTTTTTTAAGGGACATGGTAGCTAGTTGACTGGTTCCACTTTTGCCCTAGGTATGAGCTAGCAAAACAAGCTTTTAACTAGGTATGAGCTAAGCTGATCCAGTAAAAAATGCTCTGACTAAGCTGATCCAGCATAGTAGCAGATCTAGGTAAGAGCTAGCAAAATAAGCTATTAAATGCGGATGAATAGTTATACATTAAAGGTTTGGCATTGTGTTTCATGAAGTAGAAAAGTTTTGATCGTCACGTTTGGGTATCGTCTATATTAGCTGCATTTAGCAAGGCAATAAGATTTGCTAAGATAGTGCAAGACAAGAAAGCCATTTCAAAGAAAAAAGAGTGGGATTTGGGAAGGATACCATCTAGAATAAAGAAAAATGGTAAAGGTAAAGCAAGGAAGAACAACGTTGTACATGCAGATGATGATGACCATTACTGTTCACTATCTCAAGAGGATTCAGAGGATGATGAATCACTATCTATGTACAATATTGGGGCTTCACTCGGCATAACTCTCGATGGCAAACCGACTCACTCTAAAAAGGACGAGTTTAATGATTTCTTGTTAGAGGTGGACAACAAGGACATACCAACTCCCCCTTTGTGAGCTTTAGTTGTGGCTTTTTGGACAACAATAGTTTGCAGCTCCTCACATTATTTTGATCATCATATCATTACAACTGGGTGGTCGAGTTATATCACCTTGGATACTTCAAGTTTTCACAATAGCTCTATAGTTTCATCCATACTTCTCCATTTTCAAGCTGCCGTCAAATGCTCATTTTAGTTTGTTGTTTCGGAGTTTATGGATAGCAAATTAGCAATTAGTCGGGGGTGTTTCTTTTTTCCCTTAGCTAAGGGATTGGGTCCCAACAACATTTAATATTGTTTTTTTTCTAAGTGGGCTCCACATATTTCCCTTATTTGCTCTATATCACTAAAGGAAAAAAAAGGATCTCCTCCCCATTAAGTGGTAATAAGGGACATGGACCCATTATGGACCCACTTGTATTTATAAGCCACTTAATGAGGAACAAAAAAGAAACACACTCTCATGTGTGAGAGGTATCAACTTTTGTGTTTGTTCTCAAGTCATTGTACTCTAGGATAGTAGGATGTCATCTTGCATCCTTCAATTGTATAATTTTGGATCCCTTGTGATTCATTTCTAATACAACAATTTTTGCCAAAAAAAAAAAGAAAAAAAAGAAAAAAAAAGCTGCATTTAAGTTGATATAAAGTCACCTGCATTTAAGTTGAAAAGGACATTTGACCATCAAATTGTGGCTAAAGTGCTAAACCGATCCTTAATGTTGATAATCATATTATGTTGTCACCTTACAAATGGGAGTGTGAATTTGAGACCGGCTCAAAGGACAAGCCTTTTGAAGAAGAGGAAGTAATGTAAGAACTAGTGACCTATTAGACCAGGCGTAATGGAGTTAATTTACATGCATGGTTGCCTACATGACACCACCCAAATGCGTCCAACATCATAATGGTTCTCTCGTAATAACAACCTTTAGAGTTGTTGTTAACAACTAATGTTCGAAATATACGTTATTGTTAAGCCAATACAAATTTAATCATTCAGAATCAATAACAACTTACTATAATTTTTCACATACAAATTCAATTCATTCTCCTCATTAGTCATATTAGCGAAAATGGGAAGCATATTTCTAACTATATATATAGCAGATTTTGTAAAAAGTTTGTTTTTATCAACGGTCATGTAATTTTAAGTTTAAATTACCAATATGAATTCTGCATAGCAAAACAATCATTTTTGATCTTTGCTTTACCTAACGAAATATTAAAAATGTACGTTTAGTATTTGCTCTTAGTTCAAATATTAGTACCGTCTATCATTGATATTGATTTTATTTCAACTCAGTAATAGATATTTTGTATACTAAATAACAACTATATAATTTTACTAAGTCGCCTAAACGAGCTATCAAAAAAGAATATCCCAGCTGTATAGAAGCTATTGGCAAGTTTTTTAATAAGAAAATTGCATATGAGAACTTTGTTGACAGCTTCCCTCTAACGACTTTTCTCTGTCTTTTTACACTATAAATACTAACGACTTTACTCTTCAATACATCACCTCACTACACCACCATTCTCTCTTCCCCTCGCTGGTCACCATGAGAGTTTCTGNCACTAAGATTTGCTAAGATAGTGCAAGACAAGAAAGCCATTTCAAAGAAAAAAGAGTGGGATTTGGGAAGGATGCCATGCATCTAGAATAAAGAAAAATGGTAAAGGTAAAGCAAGGAAGAACAACGTTGTACATGCAGATGATGATGACCATTACTGTTCACTATCTCAAGAGGATTCAGAGGATGATGAATCACTATCTATGTACAATATTCGGGCTTCACTCGGCATAACTCTAGATGGCAAACCGACTCACTCTAAAAAGGACGAGTTTAACGATTTCTTGTTAGAGGTGGACAACAAGGACATACCAACTCCCCCTTTGTGAGCTTTAGTTGTGGCTTTTTGGACAACAATAGTTTGCAGCTCCTCACATTATTTTGATCATCATATCATTACAACTGGGTGGTCGAGTTATATCACCTTGGATACTTTAAGTTTTCACAATAGCTCTATAGTTTCATCCATACTTCTCCATTTTCAAGCTGCCCTCAAATGCTCATTTTAGTTTGTTGTTTCAGAGTTTATGGATAGCAAATTAGCAATTAGTCTCAGTCTCATGTGTGAGAGGTATCAACTTTTGTGTTTGTTCTCAAGTCATTGTACTCTAGGATAGTAGGATGTCATCTTGCATCCTTCAATTGTATAATCTTTTGGATCCCTTGTGATTCATTTCTAATACAACAATTTTTGCCCAAAAAAAAAAAAGAAAAAAAAAAGCTGCATTTAAGTTGATATAAAGTCACCTGCATTTAAGTTGAAAAGGACATTTGACCATCAAATTGGGGCTAAAGTGCTAAACCGATCCGTAATGTTGATAATCATATTATGTTGTCACCTTACAAATGGGAGTGTGAATTTGAGACCGGCTCAAAGGACAAGCCTTTTGAAGAAGAGGAAGTAATGTAAGAACTAGTGACCTATTAGACCAGGCGTAATGGAGTTAATTTACATGCATGGTTGCCTACATGACACCACCCAACTGCGTCCAACATCATAATGGTTCTCTCGTAACAACAACCTTTAGAGTTGTTGTTAACAACTAATGTTCGAAATATACGTTATTGTTAAGCCAATACAAATTTAATCATTCAGAATCAATAACAACTTACTATAATTTTTCACATACAAATTCAATTCATTCTCCTCATCAGTCATATTAGCGAAAATGGGAAGCATATTTCTAATTATATATATAGCAGATTTTGTAAAAAGTTTGTTTTTATCAACGGTCATGTAATTTTAAGTTTAAATTACCAATATGAATTCTGCATAGCAAAACAATCGTCTATCATTGATATTGATTTTATTTCAACTCAGTAATAGATATTTTGTATACTAAATAACAACTATATAATTTTACTAAGTCGCCTAAACGAGCTATCAAAAAAGAATATCCCAGCTGTATAGAAGCTATTGGCAAGTTTTTTACTAAGAAAATTGCATATGAGAACTTTGTTGACAGCTTCCCTCTAACGACTTTTCTCTGTCTTTTTACACTATAAATACCAACGACTTTACTCTCCAATACATCACCTCACTACACCACCATTCTCTCTTCCCCTCGCTGGTCACCATGAGAGTTTCAGCCGGTGACGGCGGCCCTTTAAGAGCAAGCCTATGGCCTATAGTCATTGCATTCACAATAATTGGTATTGCCAACTTTGTAGCTGTTTCGGCTGATAAACCTTACATATATTCTTCACCACCTCCTCCATATGAGTACAACTCTCCACCTCCTCCGGTGCATTCACCACCGCCACCATATGAGTACAAGTCTCCACCTCCTCCGGTGCATTCACCACCACCACCATACGAGTACAAGTCTCCACCTCCTCCGGTTCATTCACCACCACCACTATACGAGTACAAGTCACCCCCTCCCCCAGTGCACTCATCACCACCACCATATGAATACAAGTCGCCACCACCACCAGTGCACTCACCACCCCCACCATATGAGTACAAGTCTCCCCCACCACTAGTAAAATCACCACCACCACCTTATGAGTACAAATCACCACCACCACCAGTTAAGTCCTCGTCACCACCTTACGAATACAAATCACCGCCACCACCAGTTAAGTCTCCACCACCACCATACTACTACAAATCACCACCACCACCAGTGAAATCACCACCACCTCCATACTACTACAAGTCCCCACCTCCACCAGTGCATTCTCCACCACCACCATACTACTACAAGTCACCACCACCACCGGTGAAATCACCACCACCACCATACTATTACAAATCCCCACCACCACCGGTGTATTCACCACCTCCAACATATTACTACAAGTCCCCACCACCACCGGTAAAGTCTCCACCAGCACCATACTACTACAAGTCTCCACCACCACCGGCCAAGTCTCCTCCCCACTATTACTACACATCACCACCACCACCAACCCCCTATTACCATCACCCACACCCTCACCCTCACCATGTGATCGTTAAGGTCATCGGTAAAGTTTATTGTTACAGCTGCTATGATTGGAAATACCCAATCAAATCACATGCTAAGCATCACCTCAAAGGTTCGTACTATACTTGATTTTAACACGATTATAACACATTTCACGCACTATGTTGTTTAATATTTATTATTCAGTATGCATGTGCTCTCATGTTGACACATTTTCTGTTTATCCATCCGGTTTTCCACATCCTTAAAAGAGACACAAATAACAAAAAGACAAAGCATAAATTGATCATTGTAAATGAGTTTACTTGTGCTTTTGATAAATTTTTATATTCAAATACTATTAATTAGTTATATTCTTAAATTGTGTGACGTTTAGAATTGTACAGTATATGACATGCATGTATGTATATAGTTGGATGAAAATTACTATATCTTACATGCATGTATATGTCATAAATATTACTTGAAGATGATGAGTATATTTAGAACATCTATTTACTATGAACTAAAACCTCATTTTTATTGAATCATCTCTTGCACTAAACTATATAAATATCTTTATGTCCGGTTATAGCGTATAATAAGGACCACACAAGGTATATATTCCCGCATAGATATATATGCTAATTAAAGCACTGTTTCTATATCTTTCGACGTTTATTAAACATGTAGTAATAGTTCAAAAATAAATGATAACGATTATATTCACTACCTTTTGACATTGCTCTAGAGAAAAGTTAGAATGATTAATAAATATATATACGGGAGTAAGATTTAAATTTTCTAGCTAATTGTTGATATCTTATTATATTTGTATGGTATAGGTGCCGTCGTCGAAGTCACATGCAAGGCTGATGGTGAGAAAGAAATTGTTGCTTATGGAAAAACCAAGATCAATGGCAAATTTGCGATCACTGTTGAAGGTCTTGAGTATTCCAAATATGGAGGAGCTAAAGCTTGTGTTGCTAANTACCATTACACATCGCCTCCACCACCCGTGAAATCTCCCCCTCCACCATACCATTACACTTCACCTCCTCCACCAGTGAAATCTCCTCCTCCTCCATACCACTACACATCACCTCCTCCACCCGTTAAATCTCCTCCTCCACCATACTACTACACATCACCACCTCCACCAGTAAAATCACCACCACGAGTGTACATCTACGCTTCTCCTCCACCACCAGTTCATTATTAGGCCCCCATAAATTCATTGTTTGCAACCTACGGTCATGTAAGTGTCACAGTTTTTTCTTTACTATTTTTATAAACCATATATGTTCTTATTAGTACACTGAAAATACTTAAGACGTTACTAACACATTTGATTTTTTGTTGATTCAGGTTTCATTTCAAGTATTAGTACAATAAAGGAGGCTCCACAAGGAGATGTTTGAAAACTAGTTCAACATACCAATTCCCTTCTAATAAGGTCTTTAACGTTGCACTTCATAGCATCAATATTTTGTTTTTGGAATTTATGACCATTGCCTTTCTACTTCAACAATGGGGGCTATCCTTTTTGGGCTATCCTTTTTCAACGAAGAAAACGAAGGACTACATTTTGAAAACAAACGAAAAACAAGTATAACTGGTTACCATCGGGAGAGGGTGATGAGAGTGTTGTTGTTTTAATTGTTTTTTTCCTCATTTTTCAATTTATCACTATATAAATATGTAGCTAATGTTATTTATATATATGATTGATTTTATCTTCTTATTCTTGTTGTCCCTTGTTCTATTTGAAGTCTATTTCATTCATTTTGCATGCATCAATAATGATGAAATTACTCCTTCGCTATTAATAAATCCAAAAAAGCTAGAAAACTTGTAATAAACATATACTTATACCTAAAATATTATATTAGTTAGATAGTTAAACTAAATGACTTAGGATCAAATAAGAAGAAATCTTAAATTGAAAATGATGAGAAATAACTATAATCACAAATTAGAGATGCATCCCTAATCTTTTAGATGCACCCTAATATATATTATAGCAAAAAATTAGATGCATATACATATTTTAGATCCATTTCATCAAGTTAGGCGAATCTTATATATTTTTCGTCCCTTACAGGTCAAATTTGTTTCTAGTACTACTTTGCGTCGTTTTCACTTCAAGATCACTTTTGAAACTAATTAGATGCATCTAAATGAATAGAGATGCATCTAATTCAAGTCGTCGCATCTTAAATGTGTGATTATTGTTATTTCTCATCCTTCTCATTTTATGTTTTATTCTCACTGGATCCCTACCCTAAACTAAATTTATAAATAACTACGTAATTACTTTTGTAAGCGTATATAACTAAACCAAAATTTGTTCTTTTCATAGACAGATAAACAACTCTAAACAAGTTATGATCAACTCCTTTCAATGAAACATGTAAACAACTCTAAACTGCTTCCATATATTTTGTAATAAATTAACTTTGACTTTCTTTTTTGAGATATATAATAGATCAAATACTCTAAAAGAAATACAAGTGGTATCCGGATCATGATCATAATTATTCAACATGGAAGATAAACAGCTCCAGAAAGGGATTGGAGGAATTTTGAATGGAAGAAGCAGGTTATCATTATATATTAATCAATCGTCCAAATGGTTGTTAGGATCTCGATCCTGATCTTAGGATCTTACGATTTTACGATACTGCAAAGCAAAAACGATCCGGATCTTACATAGGATCTTTGAAGCTTAAGATCTTATAGGATCCCGATCTTGACCATAGGATCTTAAGATCTAATCCGATCCGATCCTACTTTTCTCGGATAACAAACTAAAAAACAGCAAATTTCTGGATTACTTTTTGTAGAATTTTAAAAACAACATGTTAATATTATTAAACATTTTATAATCATAATTTAGAACAACATTACGATGAAACATTTATATAATTTTGTGTTTATGATATATAATAATTTGTAAATTTGTATAATATTACAAAAACTATTAAGAAAATGACATTATAGTAGGATCTTAAGGATCTTACGATCACGATCTTACATAGACGAAAACGATCCTGCGTAGGATCCTGATCTTGAAAACCTACTCCAACTGCTCCAATTAACATGCTTTATTTTCATAATATATAATTATTCTTTTTTTTAATTTTTTTTTTCATTTTTGTCAATTGGGACACTATTAAATCTGATCCAGTTTAGCTGATTTTACAGATTATTTACTGATATATTGTAGGTATACAAGTGTGAGACTTCAACTTTGTATTTTAGATAAACATCAATGAGCGAAAAGGCTTTTCTAATTTAGATTACTCGGAGAGGTGACTTAGATCTACGTGACGTAACATGGTCTTTTTTCTTATCTACATGTATAACAAACAACGTCTGAACTTTATGTCTCTTGTCAGTCTCTTGTCAGGATATCAGATGACTAACTGTTATGCCACTTTGGTGGTGGTCGAACTAGTACCATAGATATCTAAGTATTTATCTGAACCAAAATGTTGGACCAAAATAAATGAGGTGAATGGGATCCCTACCGAGTTAATTCGGTTAGGCTAATTTGACAAAGCATTCCCTCACACCACTTCACTTTCTACCTCAACGTCACATTAGCCTTTTCTTTCTATTTACCTCCCTCACTCCATCTCACTTTTCACACTCAATGGTCAATATCCACTTTTAGACAAATATACCCACATACACTTACAATCAAAGAATAAATAATAAAAACATTAAGGGGGCCATAAATTGCACACAAATCAAATGGTGAGCCGAGCACCTTTGGTGACTCTTTGTTGCTCTCTCACGCGCCACCTTAAATACCTTTGGTGACTCTTCCGTTAATTTTATACAAAATAATGAAAACGACCAAAATCTGTTGACCATATGAAAAATCTCGTATGGCCATATGATTACCTCAGAACTTTGCCAATTCACTGATGGGAGCGTATGACCATACGAAATTTCTCATATGGTCACCTCAGAACTTTGCCAATTCACTGATGGGAGCGTATGACAATACGAAATTTCTCATATGGTCATATGAACTGACCTGATCTTTTTTTTTTAACATATTTTCTGCATCTTTTTTACATTTAATATCCGAGATCCATTTTCCGTAAGCACATAATTGACTCAAACATGACCCCAAACATACTCAAACATAACACTAACATTTCACAAGGGTTAATACTAGCTTTGACCCATAACACTTGAAAATAAGCAAGTGAGGCTAGTTGCCACACACTCCTTTTTGACCCATTGCATACACTATAACACCAAAATAAAACCTTAAACCAATATACATACACACTTAAACCGTGGCACAATATTTGAACAAAAGACCATGAATGGCACCATGATCATAAAGATAAGATATACCAAGACAAAAAAAGACACTTGGGGCTTCCAAATTCAAGCACGTTTGGTCCAAAGGATTACGGTCTTCTAGTCTATGCTTCCAAAACTATACAACTAAGTGAAATCATCCTACACCTTTTCCTTACCTTTACTTGAACCTTCGGTACCTATCAAGAAAACATCACAACTAAACATGTAAGTGAAACGCTTAGTAAGTATGTTGCCTAACAAGTTAAACAACGCATAATCTAAATCATGCCATAACCATAACTATCTATTCACTAGTTAAGCTAGCAATATAGGGGCACTTACCTCACGCCAACATAGTCGGCCTAAATGCGATCAACCCACAAGGTTGAACCTCATCCCATAGTTAGCCCAAATTTTTTAATTTTCTCCCCTAAATTCTAGATTTCTCTAGTTAAATAAAGATATTAATTAACTTTGGTCCTTTGGCAATCTTAGTCCCTCAAATCTCATCCTTCACATATTGGTCACACATTTATTCACTATTTACTCATAACACATAACTTATTATATACATATATAGTACGTTGTCGGGATATGGGTGTAACAATTCCCCCCTCCTTAAAATAAGATTTGATCCTTGAAATCTATTCTTGAAATAAATGAGGATACTCATTCCTCATCTTCTCCTCCGGCTCCCATCTAATACTTGTACCCTTACGATGTTTCCTGATGCGCGTGGATTGCAACACGCACTACGTTTTACTTCTCGAGGGATCTCGAGAAGCTTGCAATCCCCACCAGGCAGTGTACCTGACCGATGTAGTATAGTGAAGTGGCAAGTACCGGGGGATTTATCGTTCTCTCACAGGGAATAGTGTTCGTTAGGCTAAAAACTACTCTAATCTAGGTCTAAGGGTGGAGGAAGATTCTTTTTGTATTTTTATATTTTATGAAAGCAGTAAAATCTATGGTTTTGGAGGATAGGGCGGAATTAGTTGCTAGTGTTTACTTAGATTTCATTACTCCCTAACTATCTTTTACCATGTGATTAGTATGTTGAGTTTGCTTGGATGACGGGTGTATTCCTAATAGGTCGTAGGGAGTGCGTTCAATTCCCTAACTCTATAAGTTCCTACCTCACTCTATGACGATACGTCAAGCATCCTATCATGAGCTCACCGATAGCAACCTATGCATGAAATACTACCTTAAAATCGATAACGCACATACGATTCACGTTTCTAAAGACGTTCAAGCTTGTTACCGTATAGGAGATTAGCCAGTTTTCTCTAGTCTAACGTAGATGAAACATTCACCCAAATACAATCACAACATACACATCACATGATAATCAATAGTTAGGTTTCATTAGATCTAAGCAAACACAAAGTGAATTAGCCTAGCATGTTGAAAGAAAGACAAGCACAAATATATATCACACAACACATAGACATATTGTATGAATAAAGACTTATCTTCAATTGAACATGCAAGTTAGAGGGGTTTGAATACCCTCCAAGGTCTGTAAAACTCGTACTAGGGTTTTGGTCCCAAGTTCTCCACTCTAAAATTCGTATAAAATAAGAGAAAAACGTTCTATATATATAGATTATGCGGGCTGACGGCGTCAACTCAATAGGTGACGGCGTCAGCACGGCGATTAGGGTTTCCAGACGGCCTTCCTTGACGTGGTCATAATTGTTGGTTCCAGATCTGAGAGTTAATTACATAAATGATCACTGTGGTTTGCATGAAATTTCACAAATGGTCACTGAACTTTTTTTTTGACTGGTTCAGTCACTGTGGTTTCATAAGCTTACCGGTTCAGTCCAAATTCGAATAAAATGACCAAAAAGCCCTTGCCTCTTCTTTTCCGTTAACTGTCCGTTAACTAGCATTGCAACGTTAGTCCTTTTCCGTTAAATATTTTTTTTTTCTAAATTATTTTTTTTCGAAAAATTATTCTTTTCAAAAATTAATTTTTGAAAATAATTTTTTCGAAAAATAATTTTTTTGAAATAATTTTTTTTCAAAAAAATTTTTTTTTCTAAATTATTTTTTTTACAAAATATTTTTTTCGAAAAATATTTTTTTTGAAATAATTTTTTAGAAAAATATTTTTTTATTCTAAATTATTTTTTTCAGAAAAATATTTTTTTTCGAAATAAATTTTTCGAAAATTTTCTTTTTTCTGAAATTCGAAGAATAAATTTTGCAAAAAAAATATTTTTCGAAAAAATTAATTTAGAAAAAAAAA
>LBNU01024604.1:177884-190198 GCA_014162995.1 Artemisia annua | reverse complement strand
GATGCAAAAGCGAAGGATTTTATCTCTGAGTGCTGAAGTTCTTCCTATGGGAAAAAACTTTTCACAAAATTCGGAGGTGAGCTGTTCCCATGTGAATATGGATTCGGCAGGGAGTTTGTTGTACCAATCCTTGGCTTTATCAAGAAGGGTGAAGGGGAAAAATCGCAGCCTAGACGTATTCTTAGTAGCTCCGTCCGTATGGATGGTGTCTACTATTTTCAGGAAGTCTTTGATGTGTTGGAGTGGGTCTTCTAATTTAGATCCATGGAACTTGCACACACTTTGAACTAGCCAAACGTCGGTTGCACGCAAGGCTCCATCTGTGTGCTCATTCGGGAACACAATGGCATTAGCGAAACCACGAGGTGTGGGAGAGGAGTAATCTCCAAGGCGTTTGGGGATATCGCCTTCAGAGATTTCGGTGTTTTGGTTGGATTGGGGGCTAGTGATTGTGGCATGGTCATCCTCTTCCTCGAAGAGGGTTTCGTCCAAGCCGATGGCGATGCCAACTGGTTCAGAAGCCGAGGAGCGCTGCCTCATCTTATGCATACTCTTTTCAGGGTCGTCGAAAGGAGTGAAAAGATCCTCTGAGGTGCTACGGCTTCGAGTGATTCTATAACTAGAGGAGTTTTCGTTGACCATGATGGCGGACGGAAACGGTTACGAAAAAAAACACAAAGAAAAAGATAGACTAAAGAGAATCCTAGAAAAATAAAACAAAATCTCACTAGAAAGGAGTCTAGTGAGTAGACCTAATTAAGAATAAAAATTAACCTAAACAATAACTATTCCCCGGCAGCGGCGCCAAAAACTTGATGCGCGTGGATTGCAACACGCACTACGTTTTACCTCTCGAGGGATCTCGAGAAGCTTGCAATCCCCACCAGGCAGTGTACCTGACCGATGTAGTATAGTGTAGTGGCAAGTACCGGGGGATTGATCGTTCTCTCGCAGGGAATAGTGTTCGTTAGGCTAAAGGCTACTCTAATCTAGGTCTAAGGGTGGAGGAAGATTCTTTTTGTATTTTTATATTTTATGAAAGCAGTAAAATCTCTGGTTTTGGAGGATAGGGCGGAATTAGTTGCTAGTCAACTAACCCAAGTTATCTACTTCTAAGCTACTTATATTTTTGTATTTTTTTGGTTTTGAGAAAATCAGTGGTGGAGAATAGTGTTTACTTAGATTTCATTACTCCCTAACTATCTTTTACCATGTAATTAGTATGTTGAGTTTGCGTGGATGACGGGTGTATTCCTAACAAGTCGTAGGGAGTGCGTTCAATTCCCTAACTCTATAAGTTCCTACCTCACTCTATGACGATACGTCAAGCATCCTATCATGAGCTCACCGATAGCAACCTATGCATGAAATACTACCTTAAAATCGATAACGCACATACGATTCACGTTTCCAAAGACATTCAAGCTTATTACCGTATAGGAGATTAGCCAGTTTTCTCTAGTCTAACGTAGATGAAACATTCATCCAAATACAATCACAACATACACATCGCATGATAATCAATAGTTAGGTTTCATTAGATCTAAGCAAACACAAAGTAAATTAGCCTAGCATATTAAAAGAAAGACAAGTACAAGCATAAATCACACAACACATAGACATATTGTATGAATAAAGACTTATCTTGGATTAAACATGCAAGTTAGAGGGGTTAGGATACCCTCTAAGGTCACTAATAAACGAACTAGGGTTTAACCCTAAAGTTCTTCACACCAAAATTCGACTCTAGTTCTCCAAGTTATATCTAAAGTAAAGAAAAATCGTTCTATATATAAAGAAAACGCGGGCTGACGGCGTCAACCCAATAGGTGACGGCGTCAGCTCGGCGATTAGGGTTTTCAGACGGCCTTCCTTGACGTGGTCATAATTGCTGGTTCCAGATCTGACGGCCTTGGTTGACGGCGTCACCAATTTGCACTATGAACTCTCTGGCCCGTCACGAGTATTTTTCCAATTCTGGACTTCACTTGTTCCTGACGGCGTCACCTTGTAGAGTGTGACGGCGTCACCTTCTGTAATCTTCAAGGTCTTTTGAGTTTTTGTTGTTTTCCACACTTTTTCACTCCGAAAATGCCCGAAAATGCTTCTTTTGTGATTTTCCCTTCAAAAGTACCTAAAATGAGAAAAGAAACGACTTTGGGTGAAATCCAAACCAAAAACATACGAATTAGGACTCAAACCGACCCCTAAAAACGTAACATTTTTCGTCTCATCAGCAAGCTTTTCACCTCAGCTTTTACTCTCTTTTTTTTCGTATAAAACTGAGTAAGTATACTAGGATTAAGTAAACTATAAAAAGAGCTTATGAAAACTAAAGAGAGCTTAAGGAAATGTTGATAAGTTAATGCTTTTTAAAAAAAAGAGCTTATAAATATAAACAATACTAAAGACTGATTAAAGAGAACTTGTAAATAAAAGCTAAATTTTATTAAAACAGCTGAATTACAAAAGAAGAGATTACAAAGAGCTTGATGAAAACACTAAGAGCTTATCACTATTTCTACCCTCCTGCTCATGAGCTACAAGGTCCTATTTATAGCCTATTCTAATTCGGTGGAGCTCTCCCAGAAGCTTCATGAGACCTTATCTTCATCATCCCACTAGAAGAATCTTGAATTCATCAATTCTTATCTCTTGATTTCTTCCAGCCCCTTCTATTGCGTTCTTAACCAATGAAAAGCTTTAATTAGGCCACGTAGGTGAGATATGACGTGTCTCTGACACGTTGGCAGAAGCTTCGAGGTGGTACGAGGTTTATTGTTGGGTGAAAAGGGGATTTACAGTGTTGGGGGTGTGGGGAAGAAGGGGTAAAGGGGACGGGGTAAATCCAGGGTTATTTTTTTATATTTTTTTGATTTTTGGACTTGGGCTTAAGGTTGGTGGGCTGGGGGTTTTTGATGGGTTGGGTTAAATTATTATAAGGGATCCGTGGGTTAAAAGGTTTATAGTTATAGGATTATTAGATTTTGGTTGGGTTTTGGAATTTAGTAAGTTAAGGGACTAGACTTGTAAATCTGAAATTGTGAGGACCACCTTTGCCATTTTTATAAATTCCTTCCAAGGGCCATTTGTGATAACTTTTCATATCTAGAAGGACCAAAGTTGTCATTTCTTGATTTTATTCTTCTCAGGGACTATTCTTGACAACTTTTTGAAATTGAAGGACAATTCTTGTAATTTTGTAAAAACTTCTTCTAGGGACTATTCTTGAAACTTTAGAATCTTCAGGGACTTCTCTTGACCATTTTGGCTATAAATATCTGCTCTTTCCAATCTCGTGCTCGCTTTCCGTGATTTTGTCTCGGTTTTTATCGTTTTCTCATATTTTCTCGCCTGCATGTACAAAAACACAAAAACACATATATTTGGCATTTATTTGCGGGTTTTCGGTCTTTTAGGTCTTAATTTGATCAAGAAAAGGTATGTTTTTAAGCACATACCACTGCTCAAAACATATGACATGGGATCGCTCACGGCTCCAAAATTTCGTGAAAAAGTTTATCGGGACAGTTAGATTAGGAAACGATCATTTTGGTGCAATTATGGGTTATGGAGATTACGTCTTTGGTGACAGCGTGATCTCAAGGGTTTATTATGTGGAAGTACTTGGGCATAATCTATTTTCTGTTGGACAATTTTGTGATTCCAATCTTGAGGTTGCTTTCAGAAAACATACATGTTTCGTCAGAGAATTGGATGGTATTGATCTTCTGAAAGGTAGTCATGGCACTAA
The DNA here is from genome assembly GCA_014162995.1 of Artemisia annua. NCBI lineage: Eukaryota > Viridiplantae > Streptophyta > Magnoliopsida > Asterales > Asteraceae > Artemisia > Artemisia annua. The sequence continues at coordinate 186,444 of LBNU01024604.1, read as the reverse complement.
TCTTTACACCATCTCTATCGAAGACATGATGAAGTCCTCTCCAATCTGCTTGTTGTCTAAAGCGTCAAAGAACAAATCGTGGTTATGGCATCGACGCTTAAACCATTTAAACTTTGGTACCATTAATGAACTCACTCGTAAAGATCTTGTTCGAGGCATGCCTAGACTCAAGTATGAAAAGGATCATTTGTGCTCCGCATGTCAACTGGGAAAAATCAAGAAGTATGCCCACAAACCCAAAACTGTTAACACCAACATGGAAGTTCTTCACACCCTTTACATGGATCTATGCAGGCCAATGAGAGTGCGGAGTATAAATGGGAAGAAATATGTACTTGTGATAGTTGATGACTACTCACGATTTACATGGGTAAAGTTTTTGAGAACCAAGGATGAGACTCCTGAGATCATCATCAAACTCATCAAGCAGCTGCAAGTACTACTCAACAAAACTGTCAGAATCATCATAACAGACAATGGAACAGAGGTTGTTAATAAACAACTCGTTCAGTTTTATGAAAGTATGGGCATTACTCACCAGAAAAGTGTTCCACGCACTCCACAGCAAAACGGTGTTGTCGAAAGATGAAATCGGACTCTTGTTGAAGCCACACGAACCATGCTGATATTCTCTAAGGCTCCAATGTTTCTATGGGCAGAAGCAATCGCCACAGCTTGCTACACTCAAAACCGATCTTTGATTCATACTCTACACAGAAAAACTCCATATGAGCTTGTGCATGGCAGGAAACCAGATCTATCTTCTCTACGTGTGTTCGGAGCTCTTTGCTACCCTACCAACGATAGTGAAGACCTGGGAAAACTAAAGGCTAAAGCTGACATTGGTTTTTTCCTTGTCTATGCTCCAGATCGCAAGGGATACTGAATCTACAACAAACGTACCCGACAAATCATGGAAACAATTCACGTAACATTCGATGAGCTGACTGAGCATCCGGCTTCTGGACAACCTTGTTCTGAACCCGCACCTAACCTAATCACTCCTGGACCAATTAGTTCGGGTCTTTTACAACATCCCTCTCCTGCAACACCTTATGTACCTCCCACCAGTGAAGAGTTGAAGACCCTGTTCGATCCAATGTTTGATGAATACTTTGAGCCTCCATCTGTTGGTACCACTACGGATTCTTCACAATTACCTCCAGTTGCGGAAGCCCCTATTCCAATTAAACCTGAAGGACCATCTGAGTCGGTTACCATCAGTCAAGAAGCTCCATCCATGAGTCATTCACCAACATGATCCAGCCCTCAAACTTCTACGGTACAGCAAGCCCCTGCAGGAAGTAACTCTTTTGAAGTTAATCCAGACACTCCTCTAGTTGAAGCTCCGTTTGAAAACATCTTTGCTCCTGAATATTCTTCAGATACATCTACTTTAGTAGATCCTAATATGAGCTACCCAGTATCATCCACCCAACCACATGAGTATCTCAGAAAATGGACCAATGATCACCCAATTGACAACATCATTGGAAATCCTTCATGACCAGTGTCCACACGAAAGCAACTTGCCACTGATGCCTTGTGGTGTTTCGTTCACACAGTACTATCCAAAGTCGAACCCAAAGATTTCAAAGAAGAAATGTCTAAAAATTGTTGGTTTGAAGCTATGTAAGAACAAATTCATGAGTTTGATAGACTTGATGTATGGGAATTAGTGCCTGCTACAGATTGTGCAATGATCATCACACTCAAGTGGATATTCAAGGTTAAGCTAGATGAATATGGAGATGTACTCAAGAACAAGGCACGGCTTGTGGCTAAGGGATACCATCAAGAAGAAGGTATAGACTTTGAGGAATCTTTTGCAGCCGTAGCACGAATTGAAGCAATAGGAATCTTTCTTGCAAATGCTGCCAGTATGATTGTCTATCAAATGGATGTTAAGACTGCATTCCTTAACGGTGAATTGAAAGAAGTGGTCTATGTCACTCAACCAGAAGGTTTTGTAAACCCTGAGCATCCCAATCATGTCTACCGACTGAAGAAGGCTCTTTATGGGCTTAAGCAGGCGCCTAGGGCATGGTATGATACTCTATCCAAGTTCCTTCTGGCTAACAGATTTTCCAAAGGAGTTATGGATCCCACATTATTCACAAGGAAATCAGGAAAACATCTGCTCCATGTGCAAATCTACGTAGATGACATAATCTTTGCCTCTTCTGATCCTGCGGAATGTGATCAATTTTGTCTTGAGATGAGCTCTAAGTTTCAAATGTCTATGATGGGACAAATGTCATTCTTCTTGGGGCTATAAATTTCTCAAAATCCCGAAGGCATCTTTATCAATCAATCCAAGTATGCTAACGAGATATTACAAAAATTTGGATTCAACTCATGTGATCCTGTAGAAACCCCTATGGTGCCAACATCAAAGCTGGACGAACATAACTCTGGAATCCCAGTTAATCAAACCAAGTACCGAAGCATGATTGGATCTCTTATGTACCTTACAGCCAGTAGACCAGATCTTCTATTTGCAGTGTGTATGTGTGCTCGATATCAGTCTCATCCTACCAAAAAGCATCTGGAAGCTGTTAAACGAATCTTTAGATACCTTTTAGGGACCATTCACATGGGTCTCTGGTATCCGAAGGAAACAGCAATGGAGCTAACAGCATATGCAGATGCAGATCATGCAGGGTATCAAGATTCAAGGAGAAGTACGTCGGGCGGTGCTCAATTTCTGGGTAACAAACTTGTGAGCTGGGCGTCTAAGAAGCAAATGAGTACCTCCATATCTACAGAGGCTGAATACATAGCCATGTCATCTTGTTGTGCTCAAATCCTTTGGATGAGGTCTCAACTTTCAGACTATGGCTTCAAATTCAACAAAATCCCTTTGTATTGTGACAACAAAAGTGCAATCGCTCTTTGCTACAACAATGTCCAACACTCCAGATCCAAGCACATTGATATCCGACATCACTTCATAAGGGAACAGGTTGAGAAAGGGGTGGTTGAGTTATACTTCGTGAGGACGGAATATCAGTTGGCAGACATCTTTACTAAGGCTCTTCCAAGAGAACGATTCGAATTCATTCTCCCACATCTTGGCATGAAGAGTCTATCTCCAGATATCCTTAAACATCTTCAGGAATGAGCTGAGGAGTAACGGAATGGCTTCAAATATCTTTTTTATATTATAACCAAAAAGAAAATAGAAAAAATATAAAACCTATAAAAACCATAAAAATCAGAAAAACCTAAAAATACCAAAAGTAGTTCTACCTTAGGCATGTCTTCTGTTTATCGATAACATTTACGGTTCTAGAAATGTCATGCAATAATGGCACGGAACTTTAAATGAAGCTCGAGCAGAAGTAATAATAAATGGTTAAAACATGTCTTTATGGCTTACAGTTACTTCAAACTGTAACCCGGGCCTAATTTTATGGTTTGCTATCATGTCAGATAACAACCCGGACCTCATTGTAGGGGGAAAGCCCGTCACCAAAAATACGGCTATTCCTAACAAAGGCTTGAATTACATAACATTCATGCCTTTCCAATCTGATGTACGCTTCAGTGCATCATTTCTTGTTTATGAAGAGAAGTCTTCTTTGCATCACAAATACCTTCCTATCTATGATTCTTTAGGAAAGCATTTGTGCAAAACTTGATGGTACCATGAAATTTTTGGAAATCAATCAAACTTGAAAGTTTTCATAAAATTCATCACTCAATCAATGACAACAACTTTTCAAATATATATGAGTTATTGATTGAGGGGGACAGTGATTTCAAAATTTTATAACATCATCAAAACGCAACACTTTGTACATAATAAGCAATAAAACAACTTGTGATGGTTATGTGTCAGTATGAGAATTTTTCAAAGAGTTTATCGTTAAAACTTTAAATCTTTTGTAAACTCATCAATTCTGACACATAACAACCTCCCTCACAGATTGAGGGGGATCGTAATAAAGTTCCGTTTATCAGAAAATATTAAAACTGACCGCATTTTCTCCCAAAAGTTTTCTAACTTATTTAAATCAATTGAGATCCAAAATCTCAAAAGGTTTGAAATTTTTGATCAGGGGAGAGAATATGATTTAAATATGAAATCTGATAATCAAATGTGATCTTTTGGACTCAATAATAGGCTCCCTCATATGTGCTAAACTCTTTCGAATACCGACGCACATATTAAGGGGGAGCAAAAGGCGTTTGTGGAAAAACAATAATACCAAAGACCGGCCATTTACTTTAATGCACGGAGTTATAAGGATGGTTAAGGTTACGTATGAGTTCCCATGATCCACCAGAACCGGAAGGATCTTCCCAGGGACAATCCTCTAGATAGATTAGAAGTCCTTAGGAATGATTGAAAAAAAAGGAAAAAAGTAAGAAAGGGAAGAGTGCCGACTGAGATAGAGCTAGGACTGGAACAAACCCAACAAGGTTCTAGTGATGAAGTCTCGGTAAGCACTGAAGGGGTTGAAGAATTAAAAAGAAACGAAATGAGAAAGGATGAAAAGAAATAGCCCTCCATTTATTCAATCTTAGGGCAGAAACCGGGTTCAATTCATATGCTACTGGTGGATACTAAGGTAACACCGGTATTGAAGACAAGTCGCCATGGACCTAGTGACGCACTGCACTAAACTTCCTAGCCACTCAAGTTCTCTTAAAAGGACTTGTTTCATTCTCATGGGGAACCCTGTGCAATGTATCGACCGCTCATTGCGAGCCATGTTGGTACCTAAGCAGGAGACGCCTCCCCAGTCTCCAGGAGCGGATCAAAACGCACAATTGAGTCTAGAGCCAAGAGATCATCCATAAATCTCGTTAGGACACAATTCCAATATGCTTACTGTTTCATACACCGTGGAAAGTAAGAAATATATTAAGAGTCCTACGCATTATCCTTGCGGTATTGCCAGAACATCTTAGTGATATTCAATTATTCACAATGACGATGGAAATCCTTCTAGAGCGAACATCTTTCAAGCTCTTGGTAGGTGACATGTGAGATCTATCTTGGATCAATGATCAAGTGACAACTGGAAAGCAACAATGGGGCGATTCAATCTTGAATCAAACTTGTTCCAGGATATGGATTGACGGAAGCTTTTGTAAAACCTTTCAATGTGCTTACCAACTATCTTTCAAGCACATTGATTGGGTATTCTTTCTCAAACAAAAGTATTTTTTATGGAAATGTGATTCAAATTACAAAACTCTCGTCGTGTCTAAAAAGTGTTTATTAAGTGACACACGAGTGATTTATATAAATCGATTTCTCATCAATCAGTGAATATCAATTCACCGATTCACTCCCGTGCTGTCTGCTTTGAGACGTTCCGGTAAGAGAACATGCTTAAGTATGATGATTCCGAAGTGGATTCTTTGGAAGATTCATTACCACAAGCTGGAAATTCCTGTCAAGGAGAGTCTTCTTTAAAAGAGATTCTACCTGATCACAGGTCGGTTTTTCACAAAACCGTAGGGTAGTACGTCCTCGTAGAACGAATGACAAAGCCATGTTCGTTCTCTATCTTTATTGCTAACTGTTTTATTTCAGGAACTTATAAAGATGGTGATGGTGATACCCAATTCCAGCTGAATCATGTCATTCCATACCTCATGCTCACACTGCCAACTCATTATGAATGAAGATCATCAATGACGAGAGACTAACAACAACGTTTCCGCAACTCTAATGAAAAGTCTCCTACTCCAGAAGAGTGTGAGCATGACGGGTCAAAAGTCACTATACCACGTAAAGGCAATACAACAAAGGATAAGCTAGGAGATTTATGGTGGCTGATGATCTCAACGAATGCTCAAAGATCATACATACCAAAGGAACCTCAAATCACAAGATCACTGCTTGAAGTACAAAGTGTGCTGAACATCAAGAATCAACACTACGAGCTACAAGATCAAAAGAATGCTTGAAGACAAAGATCTCAAATTTCAAAGGTGACCTTGCTTAGGGGGAGATTGTTAGGAATACAAATATTCCTATTAAAGACTAGGTCACCACAAGAATGTAATAGCATTGATATAGCTCGTAGTTACATTAATATTTAGTTAGACATTAGATTAGTCAAGTAACACCATGGAGGAAGGATGGGTCTCTTACCCACTGTATGCCTGATCCACAGCCCATACGGGGCGTTTTTCTTATTTTTCTTGTAAGACTATAAATACCCCTCTCCACATGTGGAGAGGGTGGGAGCTTTCATTCTACCTAATCTAATACACACATATTTTCTCTCTTTCTCTCTTTAGAAAGTTTCTCACTCTCTTTCTCTCTCTAATTCTACATGATCCAAAAACACACTTATATCCTAGATCTTTTTTGTTAGATGTTACACATCTTGTTCAACTTACCAATGCACCATCCAAAACACCCTCCAATCATGAAACATCCCTTTCTTCCATACCTTCATCCTCATGCTTTCATGATTACCCAAGCTCACAAATGTCTCCACCACCTCCTACCAATTCACATGCTACTCCTATGTTGCATGTTCAAACATCCATTCAAAACAACAACCACACTCTACCATCATCACTGATGCGTAGGGATTGCTTACGCACTACGTTTTACCTCTCGAGGGATCTCGAGAAGCTTACAATCCCCACCAGGCAGTGTACCTGACCGATGTAGTATAGTGTAGTGGCAAGTACCGGGGGATTGATCGTTCTCTCACAGGGAATAGTGTTCGTTAGGTTAAAGACTACTCTAATTAAGGTCTAAGGGTGGAGGATGATTATTTTTGTATTTTTATGTTTTTATGAAAGCAGTAAAATCTCGGTTTTGAAGGAGTGGGCGGAATTAGTTGCTAGTCAACTAACCCAAGTATCTACTTATGCAAATTAAATTAAAGTTTTGAGAAAACAATGGTGGGGAAAGTAGTGTTTACTTAGATTTCATTACTCCCTAACTATCTTTTACCATGTAATTAGTATGTTGAGTTTGCGTGGATGACGGGTGTATTCCTAACAAGTCGTAGGGAGTGCGTTCAATTCCCTAACTCTATAAGCTCCTACCTCACTCTATGACGATACGTCAAGTATCCTATCATAAGCTCACCGATAGCAACCTACGCATGAAATACTACCTTAAAATCGATTAACGCACATACGATTCACGTTTCCTAAGACGTTCAAGCTTGTTACCGTATAGGAGGTTAGCCAGTTTTCTTAAGTCTAACGTAGATGAAACATTCATCCAAATCACAATCACAACATACACATCACATGATAATCAATAGTTAGGTTTCATTAGATCTAAGCAAACACAAGTTAATTTAGCCTAGCATGTTGAAGGAAAGAAAAGCACAAACATAGATCATACAACACATAGACATATTGTATGGATTGAATGAAGACTTATCTTAGATTAAACATGCAAGTTAGAGGGGTAAAAGTACCCTCTAAGGTCTGTAATACACGAGCTAGGGTTTAACCCTTAAGTTCTCCACCAAGTTCCTCTTTTAAAACAATAAAATTCGTCCTATATATATAGAAAATACGGGCTGACGGCGTCAGCCCAAGGTGTGACGCCGTCACGCTGACGATTAGGGTTTTGTGATGGCCTTCTTGACATCGTCACGCCGCCTTGTTCCAGATCTGACGGCCTTTCCTGACGCCGTCACCAGACTAGGCTAAAAACTCTCTGGCACGTCATGAGTAACTTCCAATTTCTTCACTTCATTTGTTCCTGACGTCGTCACGTTGAAGCTTGTGACGCCGTCACCTTCAGTGCACTTTAGGGTCTTTTGAGATTTTGTTGTTTTCCGCACTTTTTCACTCCGAAAATGCATCTTTTGTGATTTTCTCCTCAAAAGTACCTAAAATGAGAAAAGAAACGACTTTGGGTGAAATCCGATCAAATAATATACGAATTAGGACTCAAACTGACCCCTAAAAACGTAACATTTTTCGTCTCATCAGTTAGTTGAGTACGTCGAGTCGTGGAAAGTCACGAGTTATGAAACTATGGATTCTCGACGTTGTGTTACTTGAACTTATAAGTAACCTATGATTTTCTCAACTCATAATCTTAATTGTGGAAACCTTTTCTTCTTAATGACAATTAGATTATTTACTAATCTTTCCTAATCTTTTCTTAATCTCATATTACAAAAGTCAAACCATCAAATCTCCCACAATCCTTTTCAAAAATCCTTTCCCAACAACCTCTTAATATTCCTTACACATCTTGCACAAAGTGTACTCTTGTCTCCACACAAACTCCCACACAATATTCCTTCACTTTACCAACTTCCCATACACCTTCTTATACACTCATACATACACTTCCCTATACACAAATACACTCTTTTCTACATACTCACATACACACACCTTTATTTTCAAAATACACACACTTCACTCACATACCTCTCTTCACACACACAAGGCTCCCCATCCAATCATACCCTACACATCACATCTTATACAACCCATATCTCTACACTCCCAATACCTTTACATTCAAAATACACACACTACTCACAACCATTTCACCTTCTACACACACAAGGCTCCCCATCACATCCTTACTTACATATTCCCT
>LBNU01024604.1:148768-177140 GCA_014162995.1 Artemisia annua | reverse complement strand
TAAGGATGCTAAACAACTGTGGGCTGCTATCAAAACAAGATTTGGAGGTAATGATTCTTCCAAGAAGATGCACAGAAGTTTGGTGAAGCAGCAATTTGAAACCTTTGCTGTTGGAGAAAGAGAAGGACTTGATGCTGCCTATGAGAGATTTCAAAATCTTCTCAGTATGCTAGAGATACATGGTGTAGAAATCTCTACTGAAGATGCAAACTTGAAGTTCCTAAGAAGTTTGCCATCTATCTGGCATGTGATTGCTACTATGATCAGAAGTCAACCTGATTTGGTTACAATGGACTTTGATGATTTGTACAACAACTTGAAGGTGTATGAGCATGAGATGAATGATAAATCAGGTTCATCAACCAACAGTATTGCTTTTGTGTCTCCTGCCAAGACAAGCAGTACTTCCACTAAAAGTACTGCTTATCCAGTTCAAAGTACTGTTGCTGATGTTTACTCAACTGTGTCTACTACCACTTCACAACTCACAAAGAACATCAATTGTGATGATGTTGTGTGCTCATTCTTTGCTCAACAAGCCACTTTACCTGTTACCTATGAAGAAGACCTACTGCAGATTGAAGAAGATGATCTAGAAGAAATTGACATCAGATAGAAAGTTGCTATGATTACTACTAGGATCAAGAAGTTCATGAAGAAAACTGTCGTCACGTTGAAGTTTGTGACGCCGTCACCTTCTGTGCACTTTAGGGTCTTTTGAGATTTTGTTGTTTTCCGCACTTTTTCACTCCGAAAACGCCCGAAAATGCATCTTTTGTGATTTTCTCCTCAAAAGTTCCTAAAATGAGAAAAGAAACGACTTTGGGTGAAATCCGATCAAATAATATACGAATTAGTACTCAAACTGACCCCTAAAAACGTAACATTTTTCGTCTCATCAATCACCTTCTTCCGAACACTTGAAGTTCATTGAAGAACTCAAGGAAGCCCATGAGCTTAGTACTCTTCTTGCTCTACACTTTGCTCAACGCAACTTGGATCCACCTCCTTCTAGCTCTCCTTCATCACCCCACAACTTGAATCAAGTTGAGAAACATGTCAACAACTGTCCTTGTTGCATATTTCTTCAAAAGCAAACCATTGTATTGAATGAGCACTTCACTTGGATTGAGTATCTTCTCACTAGATCTCAACCAACACCCTCACTTGAACAACATCCAAACCTTCAATCAACACCTTCCGCTCCAAACTCATCTTCTTCATATGTAAACCTACACACACACTACACACAAAACACCTGCAAACCCACAAACGCAAATCATCAAGCATAAAGATCCACAGGGGATGTGTTTGTAAAAAAAATGTCACCTAGCACGTTCCAACGTGCATTAGTCTACCAACGTAGATCATGACGCAGCTATAATGCAAAGATGTTCAGAGTGGTAACGGAGGTCTAATGCATGCCACATCGGATTAACTACTTAATTTTATTTAACTATAATTTAATCCTTAACTTTGTTTGACACATTCATTTAACCCTTTAATTTTGTTTGACTATTTGATAAAAACCTCGTAAGTTTAATGTATATGTTGATATAAATAATGTCTAAAAACGTTATTAATATTTTTCGATATCTTCTACGTTTTGATAATCACAAAATGTAAACTCACTAAACCAAAGATTATGACGTAAACAAGTATTTAGTAGTAAATATTCACTTTAACAACTTAATCACTTAAGGTATGAATAAACAAAATGTCTAATGCATTGTATGATCAAAGGAACATTTTCTTAATCACTAGATTTTTTTAAAATGTCACAAACATTTTATATCTTTTAGAAAATCATTTTAGGTATTAAATAAAAATATTAAACCCATTATAAATATATGAATTCAAATTTCAACCAAAAATGGCAAAAATGTTCCAGAAAAACCATCCCCACAAAAATACAAAACCGAGCAACGTTTAGAATGGGCGGCCCCCTTAATTATTAAGGGGACCGGCCTCTAATTAAGGGGACCGGCCACGCTCCTCAGCTCCTTAGCTTTGCCTATAAATACTGGACAATCCCTAGACTTTTTCCTCACCTTTTTGCACAAAAACTTTCTGTCCAAATCTCTCTTAATCATTCTATTTAATTCTTTGATCATATAATCATAAGCTTTTGTTTCTAAGTGATCCAAGCTTCAACAATTCAAGTGCAAAGCGAAGAATACTTCTATTAATCAAGACTAGAAGTATTACAACTTAGTATCATCTTGCTAACTAAGTTGTTTGTTCATTCCACTTTGTAAATCATTCATTCTTGTATAAGGTGTGTATATCGGTTAGTTAGATTTAAACATAGGTAATTAGATTAGTTGGGGGTGTGTGAAGTAGCAAAAGTGTAAAGAAGTAGAGGTATATAGGAGTAGTGGTTAATAGTAAAGAAGTAGAAGCCGTGAAAAAGTGAAGAAGTAAAAGTAGTGAAGTAGTGAAGAATTAGAACCCGTGAAGTAATAAAGAAGTAGAAGCCGTGAAGAAGTGAAGAAGTAGAAATTGTGAAGTAGTGAAGAAATAGAAGCCGTGAAGCAGTGAAGAAATAGAAGCCGTGAAGTAGTGAAGAAATAGAAGCCGTGAAATAGTAAAGAAATAGAAGCCGTGAAGTAGTGAAGAAGTAGAAGTAGTGAAGTAGTGAAGAAGTAGAAGTCGTGAAGTAATGAAGAAAGAGAAGCCGTGAAGTAGTGAAGAAGTTTTGAGAAGTTGTGAAGAAGTTGTGTTATGATTGAAGTCGTGAGATTGGTTCTAGCTACGATTAGAACTCGACATTTAGCTTTGTATCTTTAAATTGGTGTAAGCGAAAGTGTGTAAAGTTTTCTCCGCCATAAAGGAGCTTGTTGACTTAGTGAAGAAAACTCTCGAGTTTGGTGCTCGAAGAGTGGAGTAGGGCGAAGAGGTGCTTCGTAGCCGAACCACTATAAATCTTCTGTCTCGCGGTTTGATCTTTCCATCTCTAACTTATTACTTAGCTTACTTACTTATCTCTCGTATATAGTTAAAATTGTTTATATTGTGCATATGTTGATTTCACATATAGATCAATCAAAGCTCCATTCATAAAACTAAGCTTTGAAAACAAATCCAAAAGCACATACATATAATTGAACACATTGTTTATATGTTGTTTTCATACTAAACTCAAATTGAAGGTTTTCAAATAACTATTGAACAAATTAAAAAGAGGTAAAACTATTCAACCACCTCCCCCCTTCTAGTTTTTCACAGAATATTTAAGAGTTAATTTCATAAATCGTCCCTTTGGTTTGTCAGTTTTAATGAAAATTGTCCCTCGCAAGAAAATTTAACGGATCCTCTCCCTGTAGTTTTGACCCGTATCGGGTTTGGTCCCATGACCACTTTTTCTGTTAGTTTGACCGTCATGGATGGTTGAAATGACACTAATACCCTCGTATGTTTAAGCGTGTGGTCCATGTGGTTTGTCTCGTGTCACAGGTTTAGTCCCTAAGTGCCTTTTTTTTTCTTTTTTTTTTTCAAAATTCTTTTTGTCCCAATTTTTTAAAATTTTTTTGACGGAAATTTTTAAAACTTTTTGGCAGATTTTTTTTTTTTTTTTTTTCAAAATTTTTTATATAAATCAACTTTTTTTGACAAAAACATTTTAAAAAAATGTCAAAAATATATATATACATATATATTATGCGAAAAATATTTAAAAAAAAATAAAAATTATGTCAAAGCTTTTTGTGTCAAAAGAAAATAAATAAATAAAATAAAAAATCTGGTTAAATTTTTTGACAGAAATTTAACAAATGTTTCTTAAAAATATTTCTTTTCAAGATATTAAGAAAAAAAATGAAAACCATTATAAAGTATTCAAAAAAGTTCAAAAAAAATGTCAAAATTTTTAAAAATATTATGACAGTTTTTTTTAACAGATTTGTTTTTCTTTTCTTTTCTTTTTTTTTTAATATTGTCATAATTTTTTGACAAATTTTTTTTTGAACTTTTTTAATACTTTTTAATGGACCTTTTTTTTTAATTTCTTGAAAAAAAAATAATATTTGTTAAATTTATGTCATAAAATTTAGCCATATTTTTANNNTTTTTTTTTTTTTTTTTTTCAAAATTTTTTATATAAATCAACTTTTTTTGACAAAAACATTTTAAAAAAATGTCAAAAATATATATATAAATATATATTATGCGAAAAATATTTAAAAAAAAATAAAAATTATGTCAAAGCTTTTTGTGTCAAAAGAAAATAAATAAATAAAATAAAAAATCTGGTTAAATTTTTTGACAGAAATTTAACAAATGTTTCTTAAAAATATTTCTTTTCAAGATATTAAGAAAAAAAATGAAAACCATTATAAAGTATTCAAAAAAGTTCAAAAAAAATGTCAAAATTTTTAAAAATATTATGACAGTTTTTTTTAACAGATTTGTTTTTCTTTTCTTTTCTTTTTTTTTTAATATTGTCATAATTTTTTGACAAATTTTTTTTTGAACTTTTTTAATACTTTTTAATGGACCTTTTTTTTTAATTTCTTGAAAAAAAAATAATATTTGTTAAATTTATGTCATAAAATTTAGCCATATTTTTATTTTAAATTTTTTGCCAAAAAAAAGTTTTGACATAATTTTTAAACTTTTTTTTATAATATTTTTCGCAAAATATATATGTATATATATTTTTTGACATATTTTATTTTTTAATATTTTTGACAAAAAAAAGTTGACATTTATATAAAAAATTTTGAAATTTTTTTAATATTTATCGCAGAATAAAAAAATACTGTCAAAATTTTGTATAAAATTAAAAATAAAAAATTTTGTAAAAAACAAAAAAAATTTAAAAATAATAATAATAATAACAATAATAATAATAATAATTAACGCATGAACTAAATCCGTGATATCCAATTGAGGCGTAGTCCAAGGGGAGGAGCAGAGCTCGAGCAGTTCATGGCATTATCGTCTGATATGGAAGGTACCATTCTCTCTTCGATGCTAGATAGATGGTCCTGGTCTTTACCGGGCTCGGGGGAGTTCTCAGTTGCTTCGGTTAGAAACTTCATAGACGACCGCATTTTAGTTCAGGTTTCCTCTAATACTCGTTGGATCAAGATTGTCCCGAGGAAGGTAAATGTTCATGCTTAGAGAGTCAAATTGGACAACTTACCTACTCACCTTAATCTTTCTCGAAGAGGAATGGAGCTCGACTCTATTTATTGTCCGATTTGTAACAAGGCAGTCGAAACTTCTAGTCACACTTTTTTTTTCATGTTCCATGGTTAGAGATATTTATCGCAAGATTGCTACTTGGTGGGATATAAATCTGCCGGATTTGTTGTCATATGAGGAGTGGTTGTCTTGGCTCAAGAATCTCCATATTTCGTCTAAGCTCAATCAAATTATGGAAGGGGTGTTCTATATCACGTGGTGTTTTGTTTGGATCTATCGTAACAAAGTGGTGTTTGGTTCCAACGTCCGGTCGAAATCACACACGTTTGACGATATTGTGGCTCGTTCTTTTACTTGGTGTAGATTTAGATGCAAAGCAAATTTTAGTTGGGTAGATTGGTTAAAAAAACCCGTTACTTATCTCTTNAATGTGATATCCAACAAACCATAGGGAGTATTTAGGAAACACATATGTGGGTATTTATGTCATTTCAACTATCTAAACCAACAATTGACGGTCGGGACCAAACCCGATACGGGTCAAAACCACAAGGAGAGAATCCGTTAAATTTTCTTGTGAGGGACCATTTTCGTTAAACCCGACAAACCACATGGACGATTTATGAAATAAACTCTATATTTAATTAAGACATTTAACTAATTTGGCTGGCATTATTATTTCTAACTTAAAACGACATATTGTATTGACCATTACGACTAAATTTGTTCATGGTTTGGGTGGATTCAATTAGTAAATCAATTAGTAGCCATGTTCACGAGACATGTATCACTTTTAACAATCCATATCCGACCTTGAGGTGACTGGTACTCGAACCGAAATTAACGTAGGGTCGGTAAAAAATGGGTTACCCGCCCCGTGAGGACGATTATATACTTTTCTTGCTATCCAAACCGATAATTCTTATGATATACCAACTTTTTGGTTTTCAGTTTTTAATTTATTATTATTTTTTTCGTTCAGACCAAATGAATGAGCGAATTGGTTCTTCTGATTTATTTTGTCGCCCGAGTTACAACCAATTGTACCTTATTGGAACCAGTAACATGTGGAGTTAGCTAATGACCATTTAACGATTGTTTTCAGGAAAATAGTAAAACGTTGGTAAATGTATTCAGAAGTTTCTATTGAAAGTTAAAAGTTTAATCAAAATGATCACTTAAAGTTAAATGTTTTAATAGTATGAACATTTAAAGTTAAGGGGTTTATTCAAACAATTTTTTTTTTTTTTTTTTTTTTTTTTTTTTAGTTGGAGAGAAAAATATTGTCAATTAAAGTTAAAGAGTTAAATCAAACGGTCAAAATAAGTTAAGGATAAAAGCATTGCTATAAAAATTTAAATAATTAAAGTTAAATAATAATAATAATAATAATAATAATAATAATAATAATTATTATTATTATTATTATTATTATTATTATTATTATTATTATTATAATACTCCGTAATCTTTATTTACCCATACTTTTATTCAAATCGAATTATTGTACCTAACATTTTTTAACTAATAATAATAATAATAATAATAATCATACTCCGTAATCTTTATTTACCCATACTTTTATTCAAATCGAAATATTGTACCTAACACTAGTTATAATGCCCGCGCACGCGCGGGTTTTTTTTTAAATTTTTTTTTAAATCATATATTTTTATTTATTAAAAAACAAATAATTTAATCTTTGTTTTATTTGATTTATGATGTTTAATTATAGTTTTTTTATTATTAAAGATAAATATTTAAAAGTTTTAATCCTATTGTTAATTGCTTCTTATCTATATTTTTTGTATTTATCTTCTACTTGTATTATGGATAAATATAAAATGTTACCTAATAAGAAAATAATCTTTTTTTTTAAATAATATTATTACTAAATAAGGTATGGTTTAGTTTTTTTGAAATGGAAAAGTTCCCACTTGGGGTTTTGTTTTATTATATAAAAGATTTTTGAACGATGGAAACGTGCTAAATGACCACAGTCAACCACATCATTTATGTCATACGTTACTTATCTCCTCTTTCTAAAACTAAAACAGATTCACATACTTCATGGAGCTTCTCACTCTGTACCAAGTAAGATTCTAATTTCCATAACTACGAAAAAACGAACGTGGCTTTTGACTTTTATTACATTCATTATATGTTGAAAGAAGGTCTAGAAATTATTTCAGTGAAAGCTGGAAGCTCTTTTTATGGCCATGGCTCCTGTCTTTTAGAGATTCTTTACTCTATTCGTGGAACGTAAGCTTTTTAGTGAATGGGTATTTGTTTTTGTAACTTTCTTCCTAAGAGGGTCGTGTATATATGGAGATTGGTTGCCTGCGTGTTCGTCGTGTCAATTTTGTTTCTAGTCCTTTCTTGGTCACTCCTTATTCAATATGGTGACAATTCTATAGTGCCTAGATCAATATACAAGCTCATTGTTGTTGCCAACACACCATCTTACATAAAACATGACGAAACTAAGCCAGTCGAAATCATGTCTCCCCCTTTTGTTGGTTCATCTTGTAACGAATCATGTTTTAAATCAAACCCCATTGAAACACCAACCGTGTGTGATCAAAAGCATGCTCTACTTAAAGTGTTTATGTATGATTTACCTTCAGAGTTTCACTTTGGATTAATAGGTTGGAAAGGATATGGAAAACAAATATGGCCAAATGTGAGTTATTTGAGCAGAATCCCAGTATACCCGGGTGGTGTAAGCGGACAACACAGTATAGAGTATTGGCTTACACTTGATCTTCTATCTTCGGTTACTCCAAATGTGTCTCGACCTTGTAGTGCAATTCTTGTACAAAACTCGAGTCAAGCAGATGTTATTTTTGTGCCATTTTTCTCATCTTGGAGTTACAATCGGAATTGTAAGATTCGTCTCACCAACGAAAACAATATGGACAGGGTTTTGCAAAAGAGATTGATGGAGTATTTGATTGGTACAAAAGAATGGAAAAGGTCAGCTGGAAAAGATCATTTGATCATGGCTCACCATCCAAGTAGTTTGCGCTTAGCAAGAAGATACTTACGTTCCGCTATGTTTGTTCTTGCCGATTTTGGGAGGTACCCTACAAGGATTGCAAATATAAATAAAGATATCATTGCACCTTATAAACATGTGGTTAAACGACTTAATGCTAGCAACTCACCATCTTTTGAAGAAAGACCTGTGTTAGTGTTCTTTCAAGGAGGAATTCATAGGAAAGATGTAAGTTTTTCATGTCCTTTATCATTATATTAAATCTTCGTTTTTTATTTGTTGTCTCTTTATTGATTAGTTTCATTATTTACCTGAACAGGGTGGAAAGATTCGTCGAATACTATATGACCTATTGAAAGATGAAAATGATGTGCACTTTACATTTGGAAAGCCGTCCCCAGATGGGGTTCGCGCATCATCCATAGGAATGGCTTCTTCCAAATTCTGCCTGAGCATTGCAGGAGACACTCCTTCATCTAATCGTTTGTTTGATGCTATTGTTAGTCATTGTGTTCCCGTAATAATAAGTGATCACATCGAGTTACCATTTGAAGATGTTGTTGATTACTCTGAATTCGCCATATTTGTTCGTGCAACGGATGCTTCTAAGAAGGGGTACCTAGTAAAACTTATTAGAGGCGTTCAAAGAGAAAAATGGATTGAAATGTGGAGAAGATTAAAGCAAATTGCACAACATTTCGAGTATGAGTATCCATCGAAGCCTGGTGATGCTGTTGACATGATTTGGCAAGCAATCCATCGAAAGGTGTCTTCTAAAGGTAGTAAAGTTGCTAGAAGAAACAGATACCGAATGTCACAAAAGTTTTTGAATGCACACAAAACTGCACAAGTTTCAACATTTTCAAGGATTGGTGCTTTATTAACTTCTTAATACCTATGTGTATGGATATTTTTAGACATATGTATATACCGTACTCCTTTATGAAGAACAACAATGCTATAAGACGCACAATCAGTCATGGGCTCGTGGCTGTATACATGGGCATACGGTTAATTCCAAAAGATCTAGTCCATTAGGCCCTAAGGGTGGTGGCAGTGGGTGGTCTATGGGCTAGCGGGGTGGCCAAACCGCCGGGGAACACCGCCGCCACCCCAGCGGTTTGGTTGGGCGGTTTGTTCCAGCGGGCATATTCCCCTCGGAGGTTTGGAAGTGGACGTTGCAAAATTATGAACGTTGGGCTTTAATATTTGATGATGATGATAAAAANGGTATAAAAATGTATGGTTGTCACTAAAAAAGAGTTGGGAGGTATGAAAAAAGTGTAAGTAAGGTGGAATGATATTATTGGTGGATTTTGGAGGTATGGGTTTTTTGGGATGCATGACTGCTACCACTCTAAAGCCTTAGATCGTGTAACTAAATTGTTTGTTACACGTAACTTAGACGTAACTTTTGATTTTTGTGTATCATAATTAGGTATTATCCCATGCGGTGCGACAAGGTTTTACCTTTGATAGTGTTAATAGATGATGCAAGAACACATTATATATACCAATTTCGAGGAGTGTATCTCGCGTCTTATAGCGGATCTCAAATATTCTAAATCCAGAGACAAAAAATGTTGATAACTTTTAAAATTTTATAAAATCAACTAGTTATAATACCCGTGCACGCACGGGGTTTTTCAGAAAAATTTAATTATATAGTATTATCGTTTAAGAAAAGAAAATCTTATGTGTATTTTAAAAAGTTAGAGCATCAACATGTGCGAAAGTAAGAAAAATAGTTAGCAGAAATTGTAAATATAACCGTGGCATCGACCTTGTATTAGATTTTTGAGTGTGTCTCCTTATAATGTTATTGGGCCAAAGGTTCTTGATCACATGAGTTTGCACATAAATAAAATTTTTGTTTACTATATGGACATATAAGAATTAACCCGTGAAAATTATGATATAAGTACAACTAATAAGTATGCATAAGTTTTTCATTATGTATTAATATCAATTAATATTTTGTAAAAATTTTATTAGATGAAAGATTTAACTTTTTTTTGGTGACATAGACGTTATTGTTGAGGTTGATGTTGTTGTTTAACTTTAATTAGTGATATCATATTGTACAAAATATGTGAGTTTAGTAGCACATAATGAGCGTTGATGAAGTTTTTTAATAATGTTTTTCCGAATATCCGTATATAAACTTTAAATAATAATTACATGAGTCGTTATAAGTACAGTCGCATATATTTATTTTCATATCACAGTAACTCGTCCTTACCATTTGATATTCATATTACTGATAATAATAATTTAACTGCATTTAATATTCTAACCTGTGTATGTATAGATTAAACTTTTAAATAGGATAACATGAGTTTTTATTTATATTTAACGTATATAGTTAAAAGATATTTTAATAGATGAAAGTTTAAAACTAATATTTAGTTTAAAAGTATTTAATGTATATTAAAACTAATTCGTACATTTATAAAATTTTGTAAGTTTAATGGATGGAAGTCTCAAACAATACTAATACTCATATAATTGTAAACAAAGTTCATATTATAAAGTGTAAGGGGTATAAAGTGCAAGGGGTTATTTGTTTATTATCTAAAGTTATCAAAAAACATGAAGATTTATAATTTTACACTTAACTCCTTATAATATATTTAAAATTCAACCACTAATTTTTTATTAATTACCTCCTCTTTTTTTAAGTTTTTATTTTCATAAATTTGGCACCTATATTTTTATGTGTTTTTTTTCCTCAATCAAATTCTCCACCAAATTTATTAAAGTTTGACCAAAATCAATTCAATTTTGACTTTTTATTGGCCAATCATATTGCTCGATTTCGCCTATGTGTCAAAATCGAGCATTCCTATTGGTCCAATTTTTTTTTCACTAAGATTGTTCTGGAAAAAATACTCCGAAATGATGTAATTCTTTTATTATATAAAAGATGTGCAAAATATCAGAAACTAATATTACATAAAGTTGAGAGGCCGTTTTATTTTATTTTTATAAAGATAAGAGACGTTTAATTAAATATTTCTAGCAAAGGGGGGCGTTTTGGATATTTGTGGTGTCACTTAGTAATACTTTTATCATTGCATGTAACAATATGTCATTTATAATCTTAATTAATTAACTATTACATTTAGATTTGTGCTATTGTTTTGGAATTAACTATTCGTCTGCATCTACCAAACACTTAATACGAGCTATCAAAACTAGATGTTCGGCAAACTAAGAAATTAGGCGGGGAACAACAATTATTGAAGTTTTCTTTTGACGAAAAGTATAAACAAAAATCAAAAGTGATGTTCTAACAACTTTAGTAGACACATAACGTTTGTCAAAGTTAACCTTTAAAACTAAAAATGAAAGCATACCTTTAATCAGTGTTTAAAAGCTCAAGAACTAATAATTTATACTTGAATAAATGAAGATGTTGAAGAGTGTACAGGCGCTTAATAACAAATAACAGGGTGTTGCGACACCGAGTACCTTGTAATTAAAGTTTTGAGCGAACAATGTTTTTATTATACGTTTTTTATAACAATAAGATTATAGATAGTGAGAGTTCTATATTAGAATAACTTTAACTAATAATAAAATTAGGTTTATCAAATTGTGTAGGTACTAAAATGGTATTTTAATATGGTTGTATAATCGTATTTATATAGTGTTAAATTGAAGAGAGATTATTTTGAATTGGAATGTGATTTGAGATTTGTAGTATTGGTTTTAGGATGTGCAAAAGAACCAAAGAACTGAACCAAAAGCGAGAATCGGACCAGAAGTGTGAAAAACCAAAGCAGATCAGACCCAATGGTTCCGGTTCCGATTCCTGGCTCTAGGTTTTGTTAATATTTCGGATCTCAGTTCCGTCAGATTGTGTACAACTGTTCATGGATCTGAAATCGAATACTCAAAAAACTGAAAAAAAAGAGAATTTTAATAGACAATTTTCGTTCCATATGATTCTAAAATACACCCCATCATCTTTTCTTATGAAAACTCAATCCAAGTACCCTAATTTAATCAATTTAAACATCCACCAATCAACAATTGATTATTTAACGTTTGATGCTTACATAACAATCATCATCATCATCAAACCAATTGAAACAGGATTTCCTTAATACTTTTTTGTTTTTGTTCTTATGTGGTTATAACATATTCATAATTGACCATAATGTGCTTATTACCATATGTGTTTATTTATTTTAGTTGTTAAAGGTTGTTCATCTAAACATAAATGGGTGCAAAAGCATAAAATAATCTGGATTTTTATGTGCATTTGTTGCTATTATAGCAACTTACATAAGGTATTTCAAAATATTGGTTCCTATGTGGGTATACGAGAAGTACTGTAACTGTAACCAAGAACCGAAAAGGAACCAAATACTAAATTTGGTTCGGTTTTCAGTTCTCATTTTCTACGAATTTTGATCCTTGAATCCGTCAGTTCCAGTTCTGGTTCTTACCCATTCCAGACCTTTGCTTATCCCTAGTCGGTTTTCCTTAAAAAAAACAGGTAAAAATGAGGTGTTGTAATTTGTATATAGTTAACTACGACAAGTATGATAACTATGACGAGAAATGATTTGGATGCCTAAAAATATGCCTAATTGTGTGCCTAAATTGATGTGTCAATGGTTTATTGGTTTGTGTTAAAGCGGGTCTCTCTCCGATCACCAATAATATGATGCCATATAGATTAGGCATGGTATTAGGCATACCAATTAGGTATGCCAATCAATCCTCAACTATGACAGGTATTAAATGTAGCATACTTGGCTAGGAAAAATCAAAACTTTTTGCCAATAAAAATTTTATCAATTATCAAAGATAAATTAGTAATTTTATGGTGTTGAACTTTTAACAATTTCAACAATGGTTTTTATGCATTATATTTAGTATAGATATAGGTAATCCTGGTTTGAAATTATCATCGATATAACTGAAGCAATAGCTGTGAGCATTAGTTGGTTTTAGTGAGGCCCCTTTCTTCATATGATCTTGGGCCTCTAGATACATAATGGCCCGTTTATCAACACTTGACTCACATAAAATAGTCTCGTAAATCAAGGTCTCGCAACAAAAGCCTTGTAACTTAAGTTTCGTAATCAAAGAGTGATAAGTTTCGCAACAAACCCCTAGTAAGAAGCCTTGTAAGTGAGGTCCCGTAACTTAGATATCGCAACAAAAATTACAACGGCTTAGAAAAAGTAAATAAAGAACCAGTTTTGTAAACAAGAAGTCTCGTAACACAAACCTTGAGAGAGCTCGCAAAACAAGACTCTCAAAGTTGAAACCCTAATCTTGCAAAGGTTCGCAAACTAAGTATCTCAAGTTTGAAACGCTGATCTTGCGAAAGAATTTTGCGAGATTACCAAAATAAGATCTTGCAAACCTTTAAGAACATTTTTAGAAACGTAACTAAAACACCTAACTTTAACCAAAAATCATCATTTGAACATATAAAACTGTTTATGTAATCTGTTAAAAAATGTATCTCAAATCTTCTAGAATGTTTTTTCAAAAATTTTGTTGCAACCTAACACACAAATGATTAAACCAAAGATTTTAAGAACACGAAAATATTTCTAAAAAGAGAATAATGAGTTTAAGACTATAAAAATATAGAAAATTTACTTCTAATGACGTTCTTAAGCTAATACTAACACAACTAAAACAATATCATATGACTCTTGATATCAATTGTTGGTTACAAAATAATATATATTAATGTCTACTAATCTAAAGAGAGAGTGGGTGTGGATACATCTTTTCCTAGAGAGAGAAATGAGAGAATAGAGGGAAAGTCTTGCAAGACATTGATAAGGTATGTCCTCCTCCGGATACGCGGGCCTAATAAGCCCATGACAGACTTGCCATTTAGCCCGAATACAAGATTATTTACACAAGGCTTAGAAAGTGACGCATCAACACACCAAAACTCTTATACACTTTTACTTTTTATTTTTTAGCACAAATTTTGGTGCGGTAAGAATAATTTTAAAAAATATATATGAGCGCTCTCGAGAAAGTGTTGTCAATTTTCGAACGACTAATTCGAACGATCAGACAAACTTTTCATTAAGTCTAGTACCAACTCTTTAGCAATACATTGATACTAGACTGGGGGGACATGATGAGGTATGTCCTCCTCCGGATACTCTGGAGGAGACAATCACAATTAACTCTAAATGTTTCTAAGATAAAACCACTCCGCGATGAGGCATTGTCTGCTTAGGAGAGCTGTCTGCTCAGGAGAGCTGTCTGCTCAGGAGACCAATGCCTGCATCGGAGCTAGTACACTAGCCATCAGAGCTAGTACACTGGAAACTGACATACGTAGTACGAATAGCACAGACGCTTGGTCCACAAACTAACGTGGAGACAACTTTGACCCCGAAGACCAAGCCTGGTGCTTATCAGCGCTTTATGTGTTGCACCTAGAAGACAACTTAGCTTCCACAAAGGGTTTTGTCATGGAGCTAATCACAGGTAGTATAAAAGGAACTATTCACACACATGAACCGGGATCCCTTCACACACACACACTCCGATATAGACTTCTCTCAATCTCTACTTCCCTTTACTTGTTACTTACCGTTTATCATTTATCACTCACTTATACCAAGTACTCATTCTCAAGCCTGAGTTGGTCTCGGACTAAAAACCCAGGGCGAGCTAACGGTGTTCTCTCTTATTTCAGCCTACAAGAAGAAGGAGCTGCCACGGAGTCTCCTGAAGCTTAGGGTTGAAGAGCATCCACGAACATTTGCTCAAATAGACATTAACACAGACACACCTCATTATTCGTTGTCGTAAACTTTGGATTGCATACGCAGATTATTTTCCGCCAAATGTTTTATGCGCAACATGCATCATAGTTGTGTGTTGTTGCATAGGTAAATAATTTTTGTTTTTTATTTTTTTTATCATATTGA
Source organism: Artemisia annua (assembly GCA_014162995.1). Classification (NCBI taxonomy): domain Eukaryota; kingdom Viridiplantae; phylum Streptophyta; class Magnoliopsida; order Asterales; family Asteraceae; genus Artemisia; species Artemisia annua. The sequence continues at coordinate 162,065 of LBNU01024604.1, read as the reverse complement.
ATAGGATTCCCCTTTATAGTCTCGTGATGCACATTTTTCATCACAGTTAAAAAAAATAGTGCAACACGTTAAGGTAGCGTTTAGTTGGAAAACATTTTCTTTCATTTCCTATTTCTTGTTTTGTAGGAAAAGTGAGAGGAGTTTTATTTCCACAAAACAATGAAAAATTTAAAAAACGCGTTTAGTCTGAGAAACATGTGTTTGTGTTTTCCATTTTGCAAAACTAGAAAACATGTTTAAGTAGTGTTGTTTTCTATCTCAATTCTATATTCACCTTAGTAATATTATAAAAGCATCTTCAAAACACAAAAACAAATACTATAAAATAACCAATTAAATTATAAAATAACTAAAAAATCTAATACGAGAAAATAAATAATAAAAAAAGCAAAATATAACATCAAATAACATCAAATAACGTTTTCGTCTGTTTTTTACGTTTTTGTCCGTTTTTTTACATTTTTGTCCGTTTTTTTACGTTTTCGTTAGTTTTTTTACGTTTTTGTCTGATTTTTTACGTTTTTGTCAGATTTTTTACGTTTTCGTCCGTTTTTACGTTTTTGTCAGATTTTTTACGTTTTCGTGTGTTTTTTACGTTTTCGTCTGTTTTTTTTTACGTTTTTGTCCCCTTTTTTACGTTTTGTCCGATTTTTTACGTTTTCGTCAGATTTTTTACGTTTTCGTCAGTTTTTTTACGTTTTTCGTCAGTTTTTTTACGTTTTCGTCTGTTTTTTTTACATTTTCGTCTGTTTTTTTACGTTTTTCGTCTGTTTTTTAGGTTTTCGTCTGTTTTTTTATGTTTTCGTCCGTTTTTTTACGTTTTCGTTCAATTGTTTACGTTTTTGTCTGCTTTTTAAAAGTTTCGTCATATTTTTTACGTTTTCGTACGTTTTTTTATATTTCCGTCTGTTTTTTTATGTTTCCGTCCATTTTTTACGTTTTCGTACGATTTTTTACGTTTTCGTCTGTTTTTTATGTTTTCGTCTGATTTTTACATTTTTGTCCGTTTTTTACCGTTTTCGTTTCTTTTATGATTTCTTCCGATTTTTACGTTTTCTTCCAATTTTTTAAGTTTTCGTCCGTTTTCGTCTGATTTTTAAGTTTTCAACTTTTATTTATGTTTTTTTAGGTTTCGTCTGACGAAAATGTAAAAAAAAAAAAGTCAAAAATGTAAATAAACGTAAAAAATGGACGAAATCGTAAAAAAAACATAAAAGAAAGGACGAAAATGTAAGAAAAGATAATAAAATGAACGAAAACGGAAAAGAACGTAAAATACCGCACAAAAACGTAAAAAACATACGAAAATGGACGACAACGTAAGGAAACGTACGAAAACGTTAAAAAAGGACTAAAACGTAAAAAATAGAACGAAAACGTAAAAAAACAGACAAAAACCCGTAACAATTCGGACGGAAATGTAATAAACAGAGAGAAAAGTAAAAAACCGGACGAAAGTGAAAAAAAATGGACGGAAAAAACTGACGAAAACGTAAAAAACAGGCAAAACTTAAAAAACCGAACCAAAACATAAAAATCGGACGAAAACATAAAAATCTGACGAAACGTATAAAAACTGACGAAAACGTTGAAAAAACAAGTCGAAAACGGACGAAAACGTAAAAAATCTGATGACAACGTTAAAAAAACAGACGAAAACGTAAAAACTTGGACAAAAACGTAAAAAAGACGAAACTAAAAAAAGGACAAAGACATAAAAAAACTGACGAAACGTAAAAAAACGGTCGAAAACATAAAAAACACGGACGAAAATGTAAAAAGTCAGACGAAAACATAAGAAAGCCAACCAAAAACGTAAAAAATCAGACAAAAACGTAAAAAAACGGACGAAAACGTAAAAGAACGTATGAAAACGTAAAAGAACGGACGAAAACGTAAAAAAAAAGGATGAAAACGTAAAAAAACTAGCGAAAACGTAAAAAATCGGACGAAAACGTAAAAAAGGGCGAAAACGTAAAAAAATCAGATGAAAACGTAAAAAACTGACGAAAACGCAAAAAATCGGACAAAAACGTAAATGAATGGACGAAAACGTAAAAAATCAGAAAAAACGAAAAAAATCGGACGAAAACGTAAAAATCAGACGGAAACGTCTAAAAACGGGCAAAAACGGATAAAAAACGATGAAAAAGGATAAAAAAAGAAAAAAACGGAGTGGGGGTATTTTAAAGAAAAAAAGGTAAAAAAAAAAAAAAAAAAAAAAAAAAATGTTTTCTAGATTTGTGTATTAAAGTTGGAAATAGGAATTTTATGTTTTTTTTAGAGAATTTTTTTGGAAAACACTCATTTGAACGCGATCTCTGTTTTGTTTGTTTTTCACAAAACATTTTGTGGAAAATAAGAGTGTTTTCCCTCAACTAAACGCACCCTAAAAGTTTTGACTGAAATATTTTGACTAGAATATTTATTTATTTATTATTATTTTTTTTAATGGAAATGGATGACTTGGGGGGTGGCTAGAGATGGTGAGGTGGAAAGAAAGAAAACATATGTCGGTCTCATAATATTTTTTCTTTTATAGAAAAGCTTTTTCAATCAATTGATTTGTAATCCAGAAAATTATACTTTCAGGATCATTGAATAAACGAAAACATAAGCAATTGCCGATTTGTCAAAACGGCTCAAGTCTTGGTGGTTTGGCATGATGATGATGACGTGCCAAATTGACTTTATTGGACAAACCTCTTATTTTTTCCTTGATTGCATGACATTCGAACGTTGAAGATTGTGGGTAAAATCAGTTTAATGATATAGTGGAAGGCGACCAGAATTTTTTATGAAGATATACGATCAAACTTTAATTGAAAAAAATAAATAAATAAATAAATAAATAAATTAAAAATAAAATAAAATAAAAGGTTTAGGCTAGATTTTACTAGTAGCCGGTCGGGTTTCACTAAATTTAATTCGCCTGGTTATTTGTCAAATCTTACATGTCATTTGACGAGTGTCAACTTAAGAATCTAAAAAGTCATATTATATGGTAATACACTAAAAGTATAATATTATACTAATCCTAATGAGTCTCTTGGCAACCACAACCACAAAAATGCAACGCGTACTTCCCCTAGCCAAAGTAAATGCAACGTGTCGCTTGACAAACTTTTCAAACTTGTGGTTGCTTGGCTGACCACAACAATTGCAACATAGTACTCTAGTTTTTAAACATTTGTATCACCACTAGCTAATTGTGGTTACGGTGAAGTTGTGGAGAAAGAAAGCTTATTTGGCACTTACGTAGCGGGTTTTGTGAAAATATGATCACCACTAGCATTAGTCTTAGAGTGAAACAAAAAGAAAAACAAGTATTAAAAAAAGTATAATTACTAAATTAGAACACTTGGTTCAAATGATATTTTAACTCAAAAAATTTTCTTCGTAAAAACATTTATTTATTCTAAACATGTTAATCTTTAATCAAAACAATAAACATTTTATACACAAACACAAGAATAAATGGAGTAACGGAAAAAACTAACGATGCAAATGTTTGTTGCAAACGGTCGTTAAAAGACTAACGGTGCAAATGGAGTAACGGAAAAAACTAACGACAGTTAGTCTGGGGGACCATTCATGTTATTCTTTGGCAGCGACAGGGACCATACATGCAACTTTTAGGTGAAATTTTCGTCAAACCACAGGGACCATTCATGTAATTTACTCCAATTCTTATGTATCAAGTATAAAAAATAATATAATTACAGTATCAGGGAGGGAAATACTATGTCACTTTCAAATATTAAATTAATAATTAATTGATCACACCGCTTGTGATTGCATTCATACGTTATATATGTATGTCTGTTCATAAATAACAAAAAACAATAATAGAATTCTAACACAATTAGAATTCCTTCTATGATCTTCCTAAACACACTCTTGGATGGTAGCTCATCTATTCTGAATTTTCTGTTACAAACTAACATTCTTATTTCCTTGATATATATCTTAAATTATATTTGTTTTATGCTATTAAGTTAATGTTTCTAAAAATAGATTGAGTCGCAGTTGTACCTCCATGACTAGTCTTCTGTTTACAGGTTCTTTCTTAACTATGTTCTTGAATCTATGAGAACTTTTTTGTTTTAGTTATTTTTTGTTTTCAATCTTTTTGCTGACTAATGTGACCTTAGCCCACCGCCACACAAACTCAAACTGTATAAACCCTTGGTGGGGTTGGCGTGGGCCCTTGAGGTTTGTTTTGCTCCAAACGTTACTTGAACTTGAGATTTTATAGTTTAATGTTTTGAGGTTTTGTGGAAAGTTAGTTAAACTTTAAGTTGTTCTTGATAAAGGGTGTTTAAAAACTTTGTTTCTTTGTTTTTAAGACTTTATAGCAATGATGTCATCAGTGCCCGAAAAAGGTGTGTTTATTCCGCGATCACTTGCTTTTTTATTTGTGTTGTCAATGTTGTTCCTAAGCCTTAGTTCGTTAATCCTATTCCAATTTGGTGATAATTCTTTAGTACCCAGATCAATTTACAAGCTTATTATAGTTAACAACAAACCATCTTATATAAATCGTGTTAAAACCGAGCCAATTGAGCCAAAATCTTCACCATTTGAATCGATCCCAGTAGAACGAGCTACTTTGTGTGATCATGATCAAGCTCGACTTAGAGTTTTTATGTATGAATTACCCTCTGAGTTTCATTTTGGGTTATTAGGATGGAAAGGTGACCGAAACCAAATTTGGCCTAATGTGAGTGATTTGACTGGGATTCCGAGATATCCGGGTGGGTTAAACTTACAACATAGTATAGAGTATTGGCTCACTCTTGATCTTTTATCTTCGGTTACTCCAAATGTGTCTGGGCCTTGTACTGCAATTCTTGTACACCACTCGTCACAAGCGGACATTATTTTTGTGCCATTTTTCTCGTCTTTGAGTTACAATCGACATTCCAAGATTCATGGGAATGAAAAAAGTAGTATAGACAAGATTTTGCAAGAGAAATTAGTGAAGTATCTAAAGGTTAGAGATGAGTGGAGAAGATCAGGAGGGAAGGATCATTTGATCATGGCTCACCATCCGAATAGTATGCTTTTAGCAAGAAAACCTTTGGGTTCTGCGATGTTGGTTCTTGCTGATTTTGGAAGGTACCCTACTCAGATAGCAAATATTGATAAAGATGTAATTGCACCTTACAAACATGTTGTAAGGCATCTTGGTAATAGTGATTCGCCTTCTTTTGAAGATCGGCCTGTCTTGGTGTATTTTCAAGGAGCGATTTTTAGAAAAGATGTGAGCTTTATTCATGATTTTGTTGTTTCCGTATTGGTTCAGTTGTTTCAGGTAACCAACATTGTTATCAGTCATAAAACACCTCAAACATTAATCTTTCTGATAAAAAAATCTGTACGCATTGCCAGTTGAAAAAGGTGGAGTGTCGATACCTTTCAAAATTTTAGTAACTTTTATTTGATCTTAATGTGGCTCTGACTAACCGATTACTTTTTTTAAAGTTAGAAATTGTAGTAAAGTTGGTTACCTGAAATAATGTTTGGCCTAAATTGGAGTAATGCAGCTGTGTCTATTACTTTCTATGCAATGAATCATATGTGTATTGATGTGTTTATCTTAATAGGGTGGAATGATTCGTCAAAAACTGTACTACCTAATGAAAGATGAAAAAGATGTACACTTCACATTCGGCACTGTGTCATCAGGAGGAGTCCGCAATGCATCGCGAGGGATGACTTCCGCTAAATTCTGCCTCAACATTGCAGGAGACACTCCTTCATCTAACCGCCTATTTGATGCCATTGCTAGTCATTGTGTACCAGTGATTATCAGTGATGACATCGAGCTACCATATGAAGATGTCCTTGATTACTCCAAATTTGCTATATTTGTCCGTGCATCAGATGCTGCTAAAAAGGGCTACCTTATGAAACTTCTTAGAGGAATTCAAAGAGAAAAATGGATTGAAATGTGGGAAAGATTGAAGCAAATTGCACCACATTTTGAGTACCAGTATCCGTCACAGTCTGGTGATGCTGTTGACATGATTTGGAGGGCTGTTCATCGGAAGATATCTTCTTCTGTACATAACAAAGTTCGTAGGAGAAATAGATACCAGATGTCACAGTATTTCTTAAAAGCCTAAATGAAGTCGTGAAACTTACTTCCGACCAACAATGCTGCTACGACTTATACGTCATGAATCATGACTCAAAGGTGGTACCTTGCGTGTAAAGTTTAGGTACATCTAGAATGAGGTTTTGTGTATACTTATGAGTTTGTTGGAACAAAGGTACCATATAACCAAAAGAATAAGTTAGTTCTATCTATATACTGGGAGCATGTGCCCTTGGTTCAAGTCTAGGAATCTTTTTTTTTTTCTTCCTCATATTAGATCAACATATGCATTGCAAAGTCAGAAAATGATTTACATGTCAAAATTAGCACTTAATACAAGACCATCCTCTTCGGGTCAAAATGGGTCACATGGGGGCTACCATAATATGGCTATGTGGATTGTGGAGTGATTGGCCCTGGTACACATAAAAAATTTATTAAACCATATTATTAAATTTGGTTATACGTATTTGTATGTCAGTACCCTTCTAGTTGATTTGGTTAACAAAGGAAAAAGATACAAAGGTTTACATATATGTTTCATATATTATGATAATACTAAATCACTTAATAACACTCGGTAATGAATAGCATGATGCATGCAACTCCAAGTTGCCTACTAAACAGATGATTAATACATAACGATTACCATTTACATAAACATGAAAGTAATTACTGTTTACAACCTTTGTGTTAGCTAATCAACATCCTAAATGTATGATTGAGAATTGGTGCTGCCAATACCATGAAACGCTTAAGAAAAATTGCAATTTTGCCAAGACATGAAGGAGTATTAAGAGAAGGCATGATGGTTACTCTTTGTACCTTCCGGATGGTGAGGCAAACCTCATTGATGGCAACGGAAACCCAAAAGGTCTTTGCAACACCTTCGCAAGTTAAACAAATATGAATATATTATATTCACTAATCCTGCGACTAGGGCTATAAGTTTTAAAACCATTGAGCCTGGTTACGACTTGCACTTGTCAGCACGGCGAAGCTATCACCACATTGATAGAGACGTACAATCAAAGTATAAGGGAAGAACAAAGTAGAGAAGATGGATGTAGCGACGGCTCCATTGTAGGCTAACATAGACGCATTGAACTCGTGTTTCTATCTGGCTTCATGAGATGATCATCAACACTTGTTAAGAATAGGGTCCGAACCTCTTCGAATTCTTCTCTTGTTTGATTGATATTGATCAAACGTCACAGAAGGTGATGGCGCTATATTCAGCGGCTTATCAAGTTCTTGAACATCAATACCATCAAGAATTCGTCTTAAAGCAAGAACTACACTTCTGATTGCATAAACTCTCACTGATCCAAACGATAGAAGCAAAATGCAAATAACAAGAATCGGGGTCACTCTGCAATTAACACTGCCCATACTTTCAAAGATTTTGAAAATGAAGGATGGTTGAGTCATAGTTACATATAAGGCTAAGTTTGAACTTTTATGGGAATTTGGGGTAAACTAAAGATAAATAAAGCAGAAAGGGTCACAATCATAGAAGCAAAGAGAAGAATGGGGGGTGGGGGGGGGGGGCGCTGAAGAAAAGCAAGGTGGGACACCATTCATAGGATCTTTATAGAATGAACCTATTCCTGGAATGAAGAGGAAGTGCAGAAGTCATATTATTTCAAATGAGAGAAAGTACACATTTTACTGAAATAAAAATACTAAGACAGATGAAAGGCTGATTGGCTGCTAAGCCTGTGGAGATTCTTACAGATGCAAGAAAGTCGGTTGGTCTATCGGTGTTTATTTTTAAATAAAGTGTCGCATTAATCAATCGATTATGAGTTCAAGCCTCAACTAAGACAATGTGTTTGAAATAGGTTATAGTTAGTTAGCCGTTCAAACAGATAAAAAGAAAAAGTAAAAGCAAAGAGAGATGTCCTTTATATGCTTAAAAACTGATTCTTGGTTTCTTGTGCTTCATGTACATTATTCCTTTATGCTTTTCTTTATATGCATAATATCTTAATATCCCTCCAAATTCTTCACATTCAAACTTCCAAATTCGGAATTTCTTCTCATATCCACCTTCTAGTGTGGCCCATATTGATCCTTTGTTTTCTTTTCTTTCAAGCCAGAATAAAGCAATTCTATGTGTGAAGTAAAACTGTAAAACTAATAACCTGTGTTAACAGGCATAACCAGATGGTTATAGTTGATGCTCAAATTTAATCAATGAAGTTTAAAAGCTTTTCAAAGTTGCACAACGGCTACCATGAATGTCTTAATATATGCACAATTTGACATTTAAGATTAGTTTACAACACAATTTTAGTTAACAAGGTTTAGGTGACAGATTGGCAGGCAGGGAGAAGATACAAACCCTCTTGCTGCTCATCATACTGTAAATGCATATTTAGGGGTCCAGCCTCAGAAATCATCTACTACTAATATGGATGTGCAGGGCTCACTGTAGGAGTTGGTGCCACCATGGGTCCTGGTGCCACAACTGGTCCAGGTGCAATGGTGACCTGCAAGCCTCTATGTTGTCCTGCTTGCATCAGGAATGCCACATCAGCGGCTGCTGCTAATCCGGCCAGTCTTTCGGCTTCCTGTTATTAAGTAGTTAAACCATTGTAAATACATTTGCTACAGAAACAATAATAGAGGTCACAATGTCAACTAATTTCCTTATGAACAGACCAATTTGGATTATAATCTACTTAAAACTAGTCAAACGGGTAAAAAAGATTAGCTAGGGTGACGCCGTGACGGGTCAAACAGTTGAAAAGCTGACGCATAAAACTTTCTACATTAAGTAACTCAAAATCTATATGCTGCTGGAATAAGTATATGTTTCAATATCATATTTGACATGGTAATACTTTGTAAGAGAATTAAAATTTATTTGGACAAGAAGTGTTTCACGTTAGAGAAACCCCACCCATTTCAAGTCATGCTAGTAATTTCGAACCATTACCCAACTGCCGACCAGACCTTCTTCTTTNCCTTTTCAGGAGGTTGGCGTGGCCACTTAAGGTTGTTTGCACCTAGCAGGAATTGAACTTGAGACCTCACACATTTTAGAGTGATAGTCACAAGCCCTTTTACCATTAGGCCATTTTGCCACCTGTAAAGAACAGCTTTATTGAAGCTCTTTTACCTGTGCTTGTCTACGGCGCTGCAGGATACTGATAGCCCAGGCCATGATGTAGCAAGGAAGGAGGAAACCAGCTGCCCGCAGAAGGAAAAGCTGCCAATAACCAAGTGTCAAGTTGTGTATATATAGTGTTGTGTAAAAGTCGAATCAAGTACACATGAACTATTTATAGTAAACAACAAAGTTGACTTACAGCAAAAAAGGCAGAAGCATCATCATCATCATCACCATCTCCAATTGTGAGGGCATGCCTCAAGAGCAGAAGAGCCATCAACTGCCACACAGAACGAACCGAATGTTAGATATTCAATGCAGTGCTGATCGTATAAGTAAAATAATATCATATTCCAGAAACTGAGTCATACTTATACAACACAAAATACCTGTGAATAAACATTGGATATAAAGTCTTACAATTAGAGCAGCAGATCGACAGAATGAAGCTCCATTGGCACTAGTGTCCTCGTATTCATCATATTCAGCTTCCAGAAGATTGCGCTCAGCAGCTGCTATAGCCAAAAGTCGCGGATCATTCAGGTCTAGAGAAGTACCAGCAAGTGTCCAACTTCCACTGCAAGCGAAACCAACTATTAGATACCTCTGCAGTTGGCAATTTCAACCCCTCTACTTATGTGTCTTATCTCAGACAGGTCAAATGAATAAAAAGGTATAAGGAGGATGGGTTGAAAGTCGTCCAGAGTCTAATTTTATCAATAATATTTATTTATTTATTTATTTATTTATTATTATTATTATTATTATTATTATTATTATTATTATTATTATTATTATTATTATTATTATTTTACCATAAATAATGCATTATTTGCTAATTGCTAATAACCTTTTTAAAGTGGAACTACTTGACATGTTACCCAACCTGTCCAATCCACCCATCATGCAACTTCTAGATACCACGAAGGAAATCTAGAGAGAGATTTAAATAAATACATGCATATTCAAACATCAATTTTAATCAATATCATTGATGTATCAACATTGTCCATGGCCTTCAACCAAGCTTTTCGAATAAATGATAACAAAGTAAGAAGCACAGAGAGAATAAATGCCTGATATCAAGGACAGTGTCTTCCAACTGTGGAGGTGCAGTATAACCAGGTTCATAAGCCTGTATAATCAATAGTTTTCCAATAGGTCAGCAACTGAATATCTTGCATATCTATAAAACATAAAGGAATGATGTATATAGAGGCTACACAAGTTTTTTACTATTTTCATTAAGACCACCCATGCTTTGAGAAAACGTCATAGGGCACCAAATTATACAGATTCAAGTCAAATTTATGTCGGGAACCTTACAAATGACAAAGATTATACATAACTTTATCTTATTAAAAGTATACGAATAATAAATTCTCCAAAAGAACCATCTTAATAAACTTTTGAAACACAAAGACGTCAAGTTAAAGATTCAAAAGAAGGACCAAAGTTCAGAAAACAGTGATTTGATCATAAGATACATGTTATATTAGCGCACCACAGTGATTTTACAAGTAAACCCACACCCCAGGTCACTCCCTACCAAAGATAGAGGAGAGCAATGAAAGTAATAATAAGCATTTAGGCAGCGAGATACCTTGTGACAGATTTCACAAACCGTGTCTCCCTTTTCATTGCACCATCGTTGAACACATTTCCTGTGAGCAAACTGCAATAAATTCATGCTTAGTATTAATATGTAAACATGTGCAAGAGTGCATATGACATCTGACCAAAAAGAGCAGTATGCTTCAATGAAATGCATGTTTAGGATACTTAAAAAATGTGTACAAGAGACAGCTGTTAAAGGAAGCGTAAAACTGAAAAAGCACCTTAAGGCTGCCATTACAAGCACAAGGAACCTCCAGATTTTTTATGATATCTTCCTCTTGGCAGATACGACATTCGATTGACTGAATAAGTGGGTCATCTTCACCAGTTTCATCATATTCTCCATCTTCCTTCATGTCGGCAACAGAAATACGTGTAGAAGTGTCACAACTGCATGAGGCATCTGGAGATAATCCTGGATTCTCCATTGATTTATTTGTCACCAGCTGATCAACACGCAAAACTAGGTGGTCTTCCATCTGCAAAAGCATACTCTGATTAATAACAGATATTCCTTATTTTCTACCATATTGAAAACTATCAAATTCATTTCTTAATTGATCTGAAGTTTGGCTGGTGCATACTTAATATCATAGATCAGCAGTGAATGTTAGATAAGACCATATTATTGTCAGAGCAAATCAAGTAGAAAAACGTTACAAACCAATATCAAACAGAAAGGGAAATCATGCTAGAAGTGTTATTGGCCTCACACTTCACATAATGAAGAGTATCAAAGGAAAATGTAGCAGGCCTGATCAGAATAAAAGTGCTATACCAAAGAGACAAACAAAATTACGACCAGTAGCAGCTTTGTAATTATAAACGTGAAATATGGTACCGTTTTTTGTTCAATGCTAAAGAAACTATGGCTGATATCTCGAGACATAAATCACATTGGGGTCCTATAATTTAAAAACTTATATGTATATCAAAAGTGGTGAAAAGACTTAACCAAAACTTTCCGATGAGGTTTTTCCCTATTCAGGTTACCCAGGGAGGGCGAGTCTTTGATTCAGATGTATGCGGCCTAACCAAGGCATCCCCGTGACCGTTTCCAACCCTTCCCTGGCAACCCCCAAATGTGTAGCTAGTGAGGTTTGATCCCTTGTGAGGAGGACAACTGGACAAGTGACTTACCTTACCATTCGCCATTTGATGGCGGTTACTTAAGTAAAACTAATACTAAAAAAATCGCAAAGCAAACAAATGAACCATAACTACTAATTGACATCAGAAAATGTCTTGTAACAATAAGTTCAACACCATAACCAGCTAAATGACAACTGTAAACATCAAATGACCTCACATTAAAAAGACTTGTCCACACATAGAACTACCTATCATATAAAAGAGCAACTCGAGCACTAATATACGCCTATGAACCTGGTTTACGTACATTGATATAAACCGACACCTTACAAGTTCTATTCTTTTTGTCAATCTAACCGAACCTGGAACATAGTAAAACATAATGTATCATCATTCAAATGAAAAGAGTACATCAACCCTCAATTAGAGCATATACACATACAATGTCATTTTTTTTTTCTTTTTTTTTTTTTGCCCGGCAATACACATACAGTGTCATACACGCACAGAAGCACAAGCAAGAAAATTAAGCAATCCCAAAACCCCGTATAACTAATTTGGGGTGTTTGTTTAAGCTTATATGTGGCCTATGAGCTTATTTGTGTTTCGGCTTATATTTCATAAGCCTTAATTAGTTAATTTTTCGGCTTATTTTGAGACTTATGGGCTTATATCAGTTTATTATGATATGATAAACTTATATAAGTTTAATATGATATGATAAACTTATATAAGCCCATAAGTCTCAAAACAAGCCAGAAAATTGGGGCTTATGAAATATAAGCCGAAATCAAATAAGCTCATAAGCACACATATAAGCTTAACCTACCATTTTCACAAAACGAAACAAGTCAAATATACAAATACTATCCAAAACTTTTAATTTCAACACACATTGCTATCTCCTTCACCGAACCAATGACAATTACTAAGATAGTCATGTCAAATTAGTGAGAACTTAATCCAAATAAACCTATAATTAACAAAACATTAAAAAATATATATAGAAAAATAATAATAATAATAATAATAAAATTTAAAAAAAAAAAAAAAAAAAGGACCTTGCTAATCCAATTTCTACAAGATTCACACACAAACAATAAGCAAAAAAAACCCAACAAATCAAAGGGTCAAAAAGCATACAAAATGCAATGTAAGATAATTATTGAATACCTGCTTATGCAGTGAACGGTCCAAACATTAAATTAGTCCTTGTTCATTCCGTGAACAATCTAAATATTGCAAAAAATTAAAAAGTCAAACTAAAAGGAACTTAATTGTGGTATACCAGACGTTTTTTTTTTGTAATGTTAATCATTTAAATATTTCTTACTTCTAAAGAATGTTAGAATGCTCTATAACTGGAC